>SNQJ01S0202036.1:0-16803 GCA_010110895.2 Picea sitchensis | reverse complement strand
TACCTGCAAACCTTCCTTAACTTTAACAACAAGAGACTAGCATTTTCATCAAACTTTTCTTTAGTCTCACATGATTAGTTTTGGATTAGTCAACAACCCTAACTTGAAATAATCATAACTATGTACCTGTAATGAATAAATATATGAAAATAAGACACAATGTTCTTCAGTGTATTTTATGCAATTCCTCCAAGTGTCACTACTTGGAACCTCTCAGAAAAGGAGTTATAGCAAAAATGGCATACCTTGTTGAATTATGGCTTATTCTAGAGAGCGAACTTGTAGAGCATGCCACGCACAAAATGTTTGTTGTATGGATCTGAAAATTTTACACATAATACTACAGACTATATTCTAACCAATAATTTGGGTGTTACTGAATTTGGATCTGTTATGAAGAATTTATGACGTTTTTACCCGAAACAACTGTTTTAGAATAGTTTCAGGGCTAGCCACAAACCCTATTTTCCACGGAGTGTAACTCCAAAAATACAACGACCCACAAGATGAAATCCATACAAAAGCTACATGGATATGTTTTCTCAATGGCCTATCAATTTCACGGTCTGAATCATTCTAGAAATTTTTTTTATTGCGAAATGGTGAGATGACCTGTAAATAACATACCTTACAAAACATCATCAAAATAATTTATCCTCCCTTGAATTTTGGCATTTTTTACTTCACCTTCTCTCTGAAATTCGGCTTAGATATCCTTTGGTTACCTCAATCACCTGTAGATATTCAATATTCTCAAGTGTGATTAAAATGAGAGAGCCTTTCCTCTTATTTATACTTTCATGTAGCTTCCTCAAGTTGTTACCTTTTAACCATCTTAACCCACTTTCTTTATTTTAGGGTTAACCAACTTCTAACCACTTGTCCAATTAGTAATTTATCCATTAAATTTATTATTTAAATAATTTATTTTGTATCCACTTTTACTTATATTACACTCATCACTTCACTTTACCTCAAGGGGTTACCTTCTAACCATCTTAAACCACTTTCCTTATATTAGGGCTAACCCACTTGTAACCACTTGTCAACTTAGTAATTTCTCCATTAAATTTATTATTTAAATAATTTATTTTGTATTCACTTTGAATTATAGTACACTCATAACTTCACTTTAGTATTTACCTTTTGAAATCTCTTAAACCACTTTGACTACTTTGACCTTTTGGGGCTTCTAGATGACTCATGAGGGTTCTCCAACTTCACATGGCCATAACTCTCTAACCGTGAGGAGTTATGTGATGTCCCAGATACCATTGGAAATGGAATGACATGTAATATCCATATAGAATAGTATTACCTAGAAATATATCAAAACTCATACCATTATCCATCAAACAAACTTGGGTCCATTACCCAAACCTGGGTTCTCCAACTTCGCATGGCCATAACTCTCTAACCATGAGAATTTATGCGACGTTCCACATACCATCGGAAATGTCATGATATGTACTACCCATATAGAATATTATTACCTTAAAATATATTAAAACTCATACCATTATACATAAAACAAACTTGGGTCCACTACCCAAACCTTTGTGCTACCATAATTTGCTACTAGACTTTCTCCAAGGGTTGACATCAATCACTAAGGGTTGACATCAATATAAAATATCACTCTCCAATGATTGACATCAATGACAACCAACAATCCATACCAACTGTCCATCAGCCTAAAACAACTATCTGACAATCTCCTCCTTTGCCATTGATGGCAACACATAGTCAATATACCATTCATGTTTGTACTCATCAATGTTTCTATCTATCCCCCTTTGACATCAATGGAAAAGGGTATCTCCCTTTGGGGCTGCTCTGTCTGACTGAACTCTCCTTGGGGATTCTCCCCCTATCTACATACATTTGATTTTTCTTTGTTTTTATAAGCCTATGATTACTCTCTCTCCCTTCATATGAAGTCATATTGCTCATTCTTTCATTGTGACAATCACTCCCCTTGGAAACATGCCTCTATGATCTCTCTCCAAGCATTTACCTTTGCATCTGATAAATCTCTCCCCCTTTGTCCTAATTATGGTGCTTCCTCGTGTACATCTAAGACATATAAGATAAGCATTCAAAAGCATTCATTTTGGAGTAGAAATTACTCCTAGTCTCTGGAGAAGATACTCAAGGGCTTCCCGTGGAAGCGGTTTTGTAAATATGTATGCCACTTGTTCTTTTGTTCCCACATATTCAATTGTGATGTTCTTCTCTACAACCTGTTCCCATAGAAAGTGATACTTGATTTGAATGTGCTTTGTCTTGGAGTGCATCACCGGGTTCTTTGAGATACTGATGACGCTTGTATTATCACAATAGATTGAAATGGGCTCATCATACTCAACCTGTATATCTTTCAAAGTTTGTTTCATCCATAGAACCTGTGTAAAACATGTTGCTTCTGCAATATACTCTGCCTCAGTTGTAGATAAGGATATTGATGATTTTTTCTTTCTTAGCCAAGATAATAAACACTTACCCAAGTAGAACGCTGCTCCACTGGTGCTTCGTTGGTCATCAATGTAACTTTCCCAATCTGCATCTATGTAGGCAATAAGTGATATATCCTTTTGTTATCACTGAAATTTCGTTCGTAAATGGTTACAGGAATCCATCATCTTCAAACAACAATGAGTTCACCCATGAACCAAAATTACCAATTTTTTTTTTCCAAAAGGTCCAAAACTATAAAATCAGTTATAAAATCAAGATGCGCTATGATTACATAGGGCACGCATGAACATGCACCATCAATAAATGTAGGAAAAGTGCACATGCACACAATGTGCAACTGTGGACGCTAAAAGCCGCGCACACCTGAGAACGACACATTTATCATGTTGGTCGGCCTCCCACCCACTTCTGGTTGAGCTTCCAAATCGATTTGACATCCAAATCTTGGCTGGATCCGGCTGGGTGGCTCATCAAATACCTAAAGGTGCCCTAAACAACCTCTTTTCACACTAAAATCTGGTTGCACAATACCTCAAAGTGGTGCTATAAAACAAGGCCATAGGTGCACCACATTTTCAAGGAATTCATTTGCAAGGTTATGCTGCTACTATTCTCTTGGGGAAACCTCTTTTCTTATCAAGAGCATACTAGCACCATTCCATTTGGGCAATCTACATCACCTTTTGAGTGGGTTAGCTTGGGATTCTTTCACCATTTCTTTCAATCTTCCAAGTTGTAAGAAGAGCTCAATCTTGGGGGTCCAAGAGCCCTCCCTTAGAGGAAGAAAGGACCCAAAGCCCCCTTTATCTTTGGTGTTTTCTTTTCACTAATACAATCCTTTCCATTGGTGACATGAGTCTTGTTTGTTTCTTGTTCTTATGTCCTTATGCACAATAGTTTAGTTGTTTTTTCCTTTCCTAGTTTAATTCTTAGCTTAGTATTTTATGTTTATTCTTCTAACCCTTTCCTTTACTACTGTCTTTCTTAGCTAACCAAACTAAGCTTGTAAGCACCTTTGTTTTTCTCATTTAGGTGAAAAAAGAGGCGCAACACCTTTCCTTTTGGATACCATAATCCAAAATCTTTTGTTCCTTTGAGATATCTGAAAATCCTCTTCACTGATAATACATGTGATTCCTTTAGTGCTGCTTGAAATCGTGCCACATGTCCAACTGCCTGCATTACATTTGGTCTAGATATTGTCACATATATTAAGCTACCAATCATTGTCCTGTATTGCCTCTGGTCTGTATACTTTGAATAGCCATCTTTGCTCAACTTGCAACTGGTTTCCATAGGAGTGGTAACTGGTTTGGAATCTTCCATTCCAAACCTCTTTAACATTTATCTGATATACTTAGTTTGAGAAATAAAAATTCCTTGGCTTCTTTGACATATCTGAAGACCCAAAAAGAAGGATAGTTATCCAAGTAATGACATTTCAAATTCATTCTGCATATCATTTTCAAATTTCTGTCTTAACCTATCATTAGTACTTACAAAAAATATCATCAACATAAATTTCAATTAATAAAATATTACCTTGATTTACCTTGATGTAGAGGTTGTTGTCTACGCTTTTTTTCAATAGTTCATAGGGAGTTTTGTAATTGTTGTTTCTGAGCATCACTTTGTTTTGAATGTGAACTGATGTATGCACTGCATATGTCAAAAACATATCTGTCAATTTGGAATCCATTAGCATTGTTCGAGCCATTTCCTGTGTAATTATCATCCATTATGATAATGTTCCTTCGTCTCTGAACCACTCTCTGAACCAATCTATGAATCCATGTTCTCGTCCACTATCATATATCTGTCCAAACCTGCTAAGTGTTCGTATGAATCCATCTCTGTCCATACTTTCCAAGACTCTACTTGCGCAACTGTCCATAATGTTGACCCATTTACCACTATACTATCATGAATTCTTGATTAATCTATCAAACCGTACTTCTTCTAACTGACTGCTCTGAATATGTCTTCTCAAAATATGCAAGCTACTCAAAGGATGGTTCTTTGGTCTGTCATAGCTATCACATAGAATCCCACTCTTTAGAATTCATATTAATTGGGAGTCTCTAAGACAGATGGCTCAAAACAATTCCTACTCTGATGTGTATTCATCATCATCTTCATTGATAGATTCATCATCATCTTCATTGGTAGATTCATTATCTCTTTGAGCTCTGACTTATTTATTTCTATCCGTGGATTCATATTTCACTACAATTCCTGAAAGTACAATCTCTTGAACCCGTTCCTTATTTACTTGTCCTTCCTTTCTTTCAGTTATTTTCCAAATATTTTTGTATCTTACATCTTTCTTTTTCTTTGTATATTTTTCTTCATCTCGTTTTATTTCCAATCTTGTGATCTATGGTACTTGGTATTTGTTCACTTGTTCTTCCTATTTTACTATCCATACTTTCTTATATCTGATATTAGTTTTCTATTTCATGGAAGTATCGATCATGCTTCTACAATCACTGGCTATGTGTCCATAGTTATGACATTTGTAACAATCAATGTTACGTGTGACCACATAGGCACTTCTTCCTTGAACATTTCTTTTATAATCCCTGCAATATGCAACCTTATGTCCAAAATTAGTACAATAAAAATAATGAGCATAAAATAAATTTGCATACCTATGAGTGAATGATCTTCTTTGTGGTGTAGTCCTTCTGAATTTTTTCCTTGACTGATCATGATCATGATTGAAGCTTTTTTGTAGCTTGAACATGGATGGTCTTATTGAATATTTATCTTCAATAGTTTTCTTAGATTATGGTTGACCATGATTCCTTCCTTTGAGTACTTCTGCATAACTCTTTCTATTTTCTTCATTCTTCTTTTCTAGCAACCTAGAGTGCTTCTCTTCATTCTCTATAACTAATGTGGATGTTTCTGTCTCTTCAATGTTCTTGTTGAGCTTGACGATTTTACTTCTCAATGTGACAACTTCTTCTTTAAGCTTCTCAACCTCTTCTTCTTTCTTCATTATCTGAGACTTCATGACTTCTTTTGTTCTTTTCAATTAATCAAGCTGATTTTTTAACGTGATTATTTCTTCTTCAAGTCCTTTCTCTTCTTGACCAAACCCTTCCTCAAGTTGGTTTAGATCGTTAGGTCTTTCCTTAATATGATCTCTCAATATATTCTCTCTCATTTCTACTTCTTCCTTATGTGTTGCTATGTTGGTTTCCAAACACTTCTTTTGATATTCAATATTTTCTTTGATCTTTCTGGCTTCTTCTAGATGAGTTCTTAAGTTCTCAATGACCTGTTGGGCTTCTTCAAAAATGTGAACACTTTCCTTTTGTTTCATCAATTATTTATTGAGTGAATTGTTTTCTTCTCTTAGTTCATCTAAAGCACTAATCAATTCTTCTTTGTAATCAACTTCTACTTCTTCATAATATTCCTCTTTTGAATTTGTCTGACATGATTAGCATCTTTCTTCTTTTTCTGTACCAACATCTTCTTTGGCATTTTTTTTATTCTTTTATGGGTGAACAATATACATTATGTAACTTATCCCAAATTTCTTTGGCCCATGAACACTTACCAATCTTTTTTCTTACCGGATTAGGTAATCCTTCCCAAATGAAATCCATTGCTATTTTGTTATTCTTCTTCAATTGCTTCTTGGCTACGGTCTTTGCCCTTTTTGAACTATCATATCGTATAACAACTGATAGACAAATATAATGTCACCTTGCCTTTAAAAATTCTTTCATCCTTATGCTCCACATCTCATACTTTAAACCATTCTGATCATTAAACATTGGTACTCCATTCTCATAATAATCCATGATCTCCTTCCAGTGGTTAAACTGTTTCCTGAAGAAACCGATTCCAATACCAATTTTTGGATTACTGGGAGGGGGGGTGAATCAGTAATAGAGAAATTTAATCCTTTTTAACCATATAATGCAAGTGTTATATCAGAGTATCATTATCATCCAATAATTGCAGAGTAAATAAACAATGAACAAATGAGCAATCATACACATACAAAATACACCAATGTTTTTACGTGGAAACCCAAAGAGGGAGAAAACCACATAATGCGTTTTCTTATATGTCTTGAAGAATTACTTTCATTGGAAGCACCAACTTCCTTTGTTTCCCAGCTGCAACTAGAAGGAGGCTCCAACCCCCTAGTTTATCAGGATACAACCTGAGGGAAGCTCCAACTCCCCAATTCTCTGTCTACAACTAGAAGGAGGCTACAACCCCTTATGTTCTCTAGTTACAACCAAAAGGTGGCTACAACCACCTGTCCTTTCCCCGTCCAACTACCCTGACGTATAATTCGAATGATGGAACCACTATCACACTATCACTATGAGATATACTGTTATAAACATGTACCAATCAACCTGCACCAAACAACCTGCACCAAACAACCTGTACCAATAACCTGAACCATGCATCGACCATGCATCAACCTGTACCTCAACCTATAATCAACCTATACAATAAACAAGTGCATCAACCATGCACCAACCTGTACCAACCAACCTGTAATCAACCTGTACCATAAACAAGTGCATCAACCATGCACCAACCTCTACCTCAACCATGCACCAAACCTGTACAAATAACATGCCACAACAACCTATCAAAACAACCTATCACAAAAACCTGTCTCATCAATATTATCAACCAAATTAGATCTACTCACCAAGATCAATCACCAAGACAACTCTCAAAGATGTGCATCAACCAAGCATAACACAACAACTCATAATCATCACCAAGATCAATATGTGCATCTAATTATATACCAATACAAGTATGCTACATAATCCATAAACCATGTGTCAACAATACTACTAACAAGCACCTCCAACCATGTACCAAGTATGTACTAATCATGTATGAACTACTCATCAACTATGAGTTATCAAGATGTACCAACATCATCAACTATACACCTCATGTATGTGCCAACTCACCAACTACTTGTCTCAACCATGTACCCAACATCTACCTCAACCAAAATCCCTCATCAATTTAATCATCCAAAGATGATTGTAATGTTGGCATGTTTTACAGGCAGTGTATTCTTGTCATTGATGGAAAGTATAACAATGATGATGGCTTAAGTACAGGAAGAATGTGCCAGGCAGGCACGAGACGTATTTTGGGAAGATGCAACAGAGCAAGCTCGATAAGATCAGAAGAGATAGTGCAGAGTATGCATGTTTGTCATTGATGGAAAATATCACGAACAATAGCATAGGGATAATGGCATGGAAATGGAAAGTTCAACAAGTGATCATTGGATCCCATTCAGAAGCAAAAATTCTAGGAGTCAAGGAAGCAACTCACAAAAAGAATGATGAAATTGCGAAATGCGAAACCACGACATGTCGGGGTTTCGGATACCAGGAGTTGGAGTTGTCAAGAACACTCACGGAAAGAATGCCGAAATCGCAAAATGAAAAACCATGACTTAATCTGCGTCAAGGAAGCAACTCACGGAAATAACTTGCGATATGTGAAATCATGAAAAGATCTGGACCGTTGAATCATCAAGATTGTGGACCATTGATCTGACTCCATTTCAGAGTTTTGGATACCGGGAGTTGGAGGAGTCAAGAGTTGAGACTCTTCATCACATCAGTCCCAAAGTTGTGAAATGAGAAACGCCAAAATCCTGAAACAGAAACATCAACAAAGACTCCATTGTAGAGTTTCGTAGACCGGGAAATCAAAGATCAAAGTCAATTTAACCTTTGAATTAGAGAACCCCAAAATCCTGAAATAGACACGATGAAGGCCCATGAAGTTTCAAAATCAGGATAAGATCTAGACCGTTAGGTCCATAGGACACGTGGCGAAAGATCATCATTTCACTGACTGGAAAGTCAAAGGAACGGGGTTCCCTAACCTCTCGAACTCGCGATATGCAAAATCGGGAAATAATCCTAGTCGTTGGATCAAGGAAAAATCTGGGCCATCAGACCCAGGAGGTGAATGTTGCAGACCATGTCAGCAAGGACAGGTGGCAACCTACATCAGAAAGGACACATGGCGCAATCATATAAGGACAAGTGTCAAGTTGATTTGGAATTTTAGGAACCTGGAAATCACAATTCTGAGTGACATGTGGCAGACACACAGATCATGACACGTCATCGAGTGACGTCATTCTATGAATTTAGTTTCAGGAGTTTTAGCATCAACTCTTCCCCAAAGTCCTGAAAGATGAAGTTTCGGGGCAGAGGATAGCCGTTCGATCACCATGGATCATGGATCATTGATATGAAGAGAGAAGTGTTCAAATGATTAGTGAGTGGTCATAAGTTGTGGTCACATTGTTGAGAGTTGGAGGAAGGCGCTAACAACTAAACTCCATTTCGGAGATCACGACTTGGAGAGTCGAGATGCCTCGCAACAGGAATTCGCGACCTGGGAAATTGCGAAATGCCTAAATGTGAAAAACACCTTTTAGTGTAGGTTTCAGATACTGGGAGTTGGCATGTCGAAACACTTCACCACAGGAATGCCGAAATGTTGAAATGTCGAAATGAGAAATGGCGAAATCAACGCGAGACCCTGTGCTTATAATCCAACGATGTTGGATACTTGGAAATCTGATCGAAGGGCTATTGTTTCTCTTCACAGTTAATCGATCAATTACGATTCAGTTAGCAAAACTGAATCATGACTCTTGGACGGTTGGCGATTCAGTTGCTGATGCATTGTGAATAGAGGATGTAGAAGATGCACAGAGAGAATAAAAATGCAAAACAGGGAAGAGATTGGGTGTTGTTGAGAATGATTCAAGTGTGTAGAAGGAGGCAGAGTGTAGCAACTGAAATGAATAGAAGAGGAATGGTGCATAGAAGGGACATGGCGCATAGAGCATGAAAGGTAGAAGAACTTAAAGTGTAATGAAGGGGTGTAGGAAGAATCTGATGCAGGTAGAGCAGAGCAGTGTAGCAGAACAGTGATGAGACCAATAAGCCATTGATAAATATTGTATCACTGTGATAAATTTATATATAGAAAAATTTATATTTTAGGGTGGTCGAGAGGTGCTAGGGAGGACTGTTTTCCTTATAGGTTCAAGTGGGTGCTTGAACACAGGGAGATGTATCTTCCATCTGGTTGTAGCTAGAGAAACTAGGGTGGCAGGGTGGTGCAAGGGAGAACTGTTGTTCTCTGTTTTATAGGTTGGTTCCTGTGTGACTGGAAGTTTTGTGCTTCCATCCAGTTGGTGCTGGAACACTTAGGGAGTTGTTTCTTCCTTCTAGTGGATGCTAGAGAAACCAGGGAGTTGGTGCTTCCTTCTAGTGGGTGCTAGAGAAACCAGGGAGTTGGTACTTCCTTCTAGTGGGTGCTAGAGAAACCAGGGAGTTGGTGCTTCCTTCTAGTGGGTTCTAGAGAAACTAGGGAGTTGGTGCTTCCTTCTAGTAGGTGCTAGAGAAAACAGAGAGTTGGTGCTCTCATCAAGTTGTAGCTTGAAAAACAGAGGTTGTATCCTCACAATGAGTTGGAGCTCATATGTATGATAATGTACAGAATGTAAAGATTACTTATCATACCAAGAAGAAGAGTTTTTTACCCTTTATGGGTTTCCTCCGGAAATATCTGTCTCTGTATATTTCATATGTGTGACTGATGTCGAATGTTCTATTGCTTACCTCCCTGCATTATTGTGATTGTCATTAATTTCTCTGCAAAGAGTTTAAAATAAGCATAATTGTTTAAGCACTATAACAACTGATTTACCTCCCCTCTCAATTTTCCAACTATTGGTATCCGAGAAGTTTCCTTTTATTTAAGGTAGATCTGTAAGCTTAAACATGAAAATTCATGAAGGGAATTCATCCACTAAGCCTCCTCTGTTTGATGGAACAATTTTTTCCTTCTGGAAGGTCAGAATGAGAACATACCTAATGGCCTTAGGTGTTGATGTTTGGGATGTAGTAGAGACTGGATACATAAAGCCTGTTGTGTTAGCTTCCAAGGATGATAATATAGAATTTAGCTTTAATGCTAAGGAAATGAATTCTATCTTCAATGGACTTGCAAAAGCTGAGTTTGTAAAGGTGATGCATCTTCAAACTGCCAAAGAAATGTGGGATAAACTTATTAACAACTATGAAGGAAATGAGAAAGTAAAAGATGCCAAACTTAAAACATTTAGGTTGAAGTTTAAACAACTAAAGATGAATGAAGTTGAAATAGTTAGCAAGTATTTTTTAAGAGTTGACGAACTTGTGAATTCCATGAAGGGTCTTGGTGAGAAGATTGAAGAACCAATTTTAGTTCAGAAGATTTTAATATCTTTCCTTGATAAATTTAAGCCAAAAGTCTCTGCAATAGAAGAACTAAATGATCTTAAAACTCCGTCCATTGATCAACTCCTTGGAACTTTAACTATATATGAAATGAGAATCAACAAAGATAAATCCATTACTAGAGAAGCATCTTTTAAAAAAGACAAGGATACTGATTCAGATTTAGATGATATTGAGGCAAAATTTGTGTGAAGGTTAAAGAAAGGATCAGGAAAATATCAAGGCAAGCTTCCCCTCAAATGTTTTAACTATGGTAAGATAGGTCACTTTGCAAATAAGTGTCCACACAAGAAGAAGGACCAGAAATCTGAAGGTGAAGAGAAGTACAAATCCAAAAGATTTGATAAAAAGAAAAGTTTATGTGTAAACAATGATGACTCCTCAGAAGACACCGATAATGACTCTTCCTGTGAAGATAAGGTAAATGAATTCATGTTTATGGCCAAAGAGGATTATGAAAATAAAATAACAAGAAGTGATGATAATGATGAAGAAGTTGTGGTTGACTTGAAAAGAGATCTGATTAGCACTTTGGAAGAGATTGACAGACTCAGACTTAAGAAGAGAAAGCAAAAACAATTGCTGATACAGTTCAAGAAAGGCACTAAAAAACCCGATGAAGAATTTTCCCTGCTAAAAGTGGAATTAGAAGAGGCAAAGAAAATAGAGGACATTCTGAAACAATAGTTATCAGAAAAGAAGGAAAGATTTGAATCCCTAGAAGAAGAAGTAGTGAAAACAAGGAAAGAGTTGGAGAAGTTTCAAGCCTTGTATCATCATAATCTGTTAAGTATCAAAGCCTCATAAGGATTAGCCACCATTCTGAATCAGCAAAGGAATCCAAAGATGAAAACTGGTTTGGGTTATGAAGAGGGATCAAGTAGTGGTCAACCAAGAAACAAGAACCCATCAAGTCTGTCAAATCTACAACCAATGACAACAATAAACCTACATAAACAAAGGAAGACAATCAGCCGCCTAGGAGGAGTAAAGAAAAAGGTGTCAGGACTGAATCTGTAGAACAAATAAATAATGCACTCCCTTCTCAAGTAAATCATCAACATGGAAGAAATCGACTTGCTCAAAGAAGACAACCATTTTCTAGGTACCAAAGATTTTTCTATGGATATTGTTTTTTCTGTTCTAACTTTGGTCACAAAGTTGTAAACTATTCTTTAAAATTTAAATATGAGCAAGCAAGACATTCAAGGTATATATATCTACCACAACAACGAATGAGACACCCAAGTAAAAAACCTCCACAGATTGCAAATCACTTGATGGTTGGGAAAAGGACACAGGTTAAGCATAACAATCGTTTTGACTCTTTAATCAATGAACCAAAATGCTACATCTCTCATAACTATGGACATAAAGTTGTTGATTGTTTCTTAAAGAACTATAAATCAGATTTGAATTCCTCTGTTGAAAATGTCAAGGTTTGGAAAAAGAAAGAAAGTGATAAGTGTGGATTAGTGTTGTCGGCTCAAAGACAAAAGAACCCTTGGAGTATAGATAGTAGATGTTCCAAGCACATGACTGGAGAAAAGGATAAGCTTCTTCTTATAAGCAAAATCAAAATAGGAAATGTGATCCTTGAAAATGATGAACCAAGTAAAAACAAGGATAAAGGGATGGTGAGTTTAAGTAATGGAAAAGGAGATTCTCAAGATGATCTTCCTATAGATGGGATCAGGGATGATTTTAGGGGCTAAATTTCGCTCATGGGCTAATTTTCCATGGTTTTTCCAAAAGCGAGATTCGCTATTTTAAAAATGATTCGCCCAAATTCTATAGGATGAAATTATTTTACCTTAAAAATAGCCAAAATTTTATAAAAACTATATAAAATCCTTAGAAATTTGAATATTTTTACAAAAATATCCCCAATTATTTATAGTTGGCATATGAAGCATTAGTAAGATTCGCCAAGGTTTCTACATTTTAAAATAATTTTCCATCCTTAAAATCATCCCTAGATGGGATGAAACATAATTTTCTCAATGTAAGTCAAATGTGTGATAGAGGATGTAAAGAGGTGGTCCTTTCCAAAGACTATAAGATAAAGTCTGTAAACTCAAGACAAGTGGTGGCTAAAAGCATAAGGAAAAACAACAATGTTGATGTTGAATCCTCCCTTGCAAGTAAAGAAAAAGATTCAGATACAATAAAAGAATGTTCAGTTAGAATTTATCCCATGGAAGAAGTAGGAGAAGAATCATGTCATAAGCTGGAAGAAGAAGTTTTGAAGGTTGAGAAGTCAAACACCCAAATCAAGTTCTTGAACAATTCCATGACCCTGGATAAAATATTGGATAGTCAGAGATCACCAAATGACAAATCCGGTATTGGACTCAACAAGGTAGAAATCAGTGCTCCTAAGAAACCTGATACAGGTCCTCCATTTTTGAAAAATAAAAGCAGGTATGAGAGTGGTTGTAGCGGTTTTTTCTTGTGATTGAATATGGTCATAAAAGCCTTGGATTGTACGCATCATGGAAGAAAAATGAAATTGCAATAATAGAGATCGATGAGAATCAATGGGGAGATCCAAGGGTTATTTAAAAAGTACAAGCTACAATTATGTTGTGTTTCAGTAGGACATCATCATCTTCAACAACAACATTTTGTTTTACAAAATGATATACACGACATCCTATAGAGATAACAAGAGGAAATACCTTGTCAAGGAAAGCTAACCTTTTAGGAACAAAGGGGGAAAATAGTTAGAAGCAGAGAGAACAGTGACAGGGGGAGTCATCCAGTTATGACAAGAAAAGGTTGATGAAGGAGTCCCAATAAGAGAGGTGAGCAATATTGAGTATTCTATAAAGGATACAATGGAAGCTAAAGATGAACATGTCCAAGAATAAGAAGGAGAAGACTTTGGTTTAGATACAAATATTATGCAGGCCTCAAATAAGAGAGTCCATCCTGTCAAAGGTATTTCAAAGGGGGAGAAAAGAGTCTGGGTGCCTTTGTTTCCATCAAAGGGGGAGAAAAGAGTCTGGGTGCCTTTGTTTCCATCAATGCCAAAGTGGGAGATTGTTGGCATGTTTTACAGGCAACGTATTCTTGTCATTGATGGAAAGTACAACAACGATGATGGATTACGTACAGGAAGAATGTGCCAGGCAGGCACCATACGTATTTTGGGAAGATGCAGTAGAGAAAGCTCGATAAGATCAGAAGAGATAGTGAAGAGTATGTGTGTTTGTCATTGATGGAAAAGATCATGACCAACAACACATGGATAATGGCATGGAAATGGAAAGTTCAACAAGTGATCATTGGATCCCATTCAGAAGAGAAAACTCCAGGAGTCAAGGAAGCAACTCACGACAAGAATGATGAAATTGCGAAATTCGAAACCATGATATTTCAGGGTTTTGGATACCGAGAGTTGGAGGTGTCAAGGACACTCATGACAAGAATTCCGAAACAACGAAATGAGAAATGCCGAAATACGTTGATCTAAATCCATTTCAGAGTTTCGGATACTGAGAGTTGGAGGTGTCAAGAACACTCACGACAAGAATGTCGAAATCGTGAAATGCAAAACCACGACTTAATCTGAGTCATTTATCAAAGAAATATCTAGACCATCAAATCATCAAGATTGTGGACCGTTGATCTGACTCCATTTCAAAGTTTTGGATATCAGGAGTTGGAGGAGTCAAGGAAGCAACTCACAGCAGGAACTCGTGATATGCAAAATCATGAAAAGATCTGGACCGTTGATCTGACTCCATTTTAGAGTTTTGGATACCGGGAGTTAGAGGAGTCAAGAGTCAAGACTCTTCATCACAGGAGTCCCGAAGTTGCAAAATGCGAAATGCCGAAATCCTGAAGCAGGCACATCAATAAAGACTCCATTTCTGAGTTTCGAAGACCGGGAAATCAAAGATCAAAGGCACTTTAACCTTTGAAATAGCGAACCCCAAAATCCCAAAACAGACACGATGAAGGCCCGTGAAGTTTTGAAATCATGATAAGATCTGGACCATTGGGTCCATAGGACACACGGTGAAAGATCATCATTTCGCTGACTGGAAAGTCAAAGCAACGGGGTTCCCTAACCTCTCAAACTCGTGATATGAAAAATCGTGAAATAATCCTAGTCGTTGGATCAAGGACAAATCTGGGCCATCAGACCTAGGATGTGAATGTGGCAGACCATGCCAGCAAGGATAGGTGGCAGCCTACGTTAGAAAAGACACATGGAACAATCATATAAGGACAAGTGTCAAGTTGATTTGGCATTTTAGGAACCTGGAAATCACAATTCTGAGTGACACGTGGTAGACACATGGATTACAACATGTCATCGAGTGACGTCATTCCAGGAATTTCGTTTTAGGATTTTTAGCATAAACTCTTCCCCAAAGTCCTGAAAGCTGAAGTTCCAGGGCAGAGGATAGTCGTTCGATCACCACGGATCATGGACCGTTGATATGAAGAGTGAAGTGCTCAAATGATTAATGAGTGGTCGTAGGCTGTGGTCACATCGTCGAGAGTTGGAGGAAGGCGCTAACAACTAAACTAAATTTAGGAGATCACGACTTGGAGAGTCGAGATGCCTCGCAATAGGAATTCGCGACATGCGAAATCGCGAAATGCCTAAATGTGAAAAACACCTTTTAGTGTAGGTTTTGGATACCGGGAGTTGGCGTGTCGAAACACTTCACCACAGGAATGCCGAAATGCCGAAATGTGAAATGACGAAATCAACGCGAGACCCTGTGCTTATAATCCAACGGTTTTGGATACTTGGAAATATGATCGAAGAGTCTCGACTACTGGAGAGGCTAAGGAATCTCAACATAACACCCAATGATGATGGATGCATGGGTTTAACTGCCAGAGAAGTTGAAGAGTTGTAATGATGATCAGGCATAGCACTCGACATGGGGAGAGCATGCAGAAGGATTGTGAATAGAGGATGCAAAAGATGCACAGAGAGAATAAAAACACTAAACAGAGAAGAGTTTGGGTGTTGTTGAGAGTGATTCAGGTGTGTAGAAGGAGGCAGAGTGCAATAGTTGAAATGCACAGAAGAGGAATGGTGCATAGAAGGGACATGGCACACAGAGCATGAAAGGTATAAGAACATAAAGAATAATGAAGGGGTGCAGGAAGACACTGATGCAGGTAGAGCAGAGTAGTGTAGCAAAACAGTGATGAGACCGGTAAGCCATTAACAAATATTGTATCACTGTGATAAATTTATATATAGAAAACTTTATATTTCAGGGTGTTCGGGAGGTTCTAGGGAGGACTATTGTACTTAGAGGTTCAAGTGGGTGCTTGAACACAGGGAGTTGTAGCTTCCATCTGGTTGCAACCAAAGAAACCAGGGTGGTAGGGTGGCACAAGGGAGAACTGTTGTTCTCTGTTTTATAGGTTGGTGCCTGTGTGACTGGAAGTTGGTGCTTCCATCCAGTTGGTGCTGGAACACTTAGGGAGTTGTTTCTTCCTTCTAGTGGATGCTAGAGAAACCAGAGAGTTGGTGCTTCCTTCTAGTGGGTGCTAGAGAAACCATGGAGTTGGTACTTCCTTCTAGTGGGTGCTAGAGAAACCTGTAATTTTTAAACCTGCGAAGTAAAGCAATGCATATAGATTCTTAAGAAATACAGAAATTAATCAATGGCTCATACACAGAGTACACACAGATTTTATACTGGAAACCTGCAACTGGTAAAACCTTTCTTATTTTCCTTATATCAAATTTCACCATTCGCCATGCAATATATACAATGTTTTTAGGTATTCCGTAGATACCAAATTCCTAATCCCTTAATCTAGGATTAATTTACAAATCCGCTAAAAAAAAATTCGGGGCATTGCCTCGGGCTACCATCTGTTGCCGAACGCTGCATGTAACCAGGGGGGGCATACCTGCGCCCCCCTGGGACCCCCCTAGGAAATCACGCAACACAAACGAAAGAGCTCCAGGTGAAGGGATCGTTAGATGAAGTTGTTGTATCTGACACGCCCACAC
>SNQJ01S0202035.1:0-14435 GCA_010110895.2 Picea sitchensis | reverse complement strand
TTATTCACGCATTGCACATGTGACACCTTTATTAGACCAACCACTATTACATATACATTTAACCCCATATATACCCCCCTTGTGGTCATATCATATATGTTTAGCCCCATATATGTCTACCTAGGGGTCATATCATATGATCCTCCCTACATGTGTAATGGGGGATCCCAACATGTCAGGAATAAACAGAGTAGTTCATTTGGCCCATAGTTTTTTCTTTTCAATGTTTTTGTTTATTAGTGTTGTTTTTCCTCTGTTTAATTGTCATATGATGTTGTAGTACTTTGTGCTCTATAGTATATGAAGTTGTTTGATAACTTCATATGGCCTCATGGATGGTATCTTGATACTCTTCGAGCATTGAAAATATTGTATATCAGTTTCAAAGTCGTATTTTCATATTGTCCATTTATGTCTTCGGTAGTTTTTGTACTTTCTACTCCAACTCTTTCAAAACCACTTATGCTGAATAATTTATTTCCTTTTATTTATGTTTCATTCATTGCATGTTCAATGTCACCCCATGTGGTTGTGATAGAAAATATAAACTTTTGTTCATTTTCAGTTACAGTTTGCTTTAATGTGACATAGGTAGTTTTCCAAGTTGAGTATTATTGCTTGATCATATTTTTTTTACTCGATATGGATAATATAATACCAATTGTTCTTTGCAATAATGTTCAATGTTACTATGTATTCTATACTTTATGTATCTAATTACAAATGGCTTACCATTTTTCTAGTATTTGTATCCCTTTTTTGTATAGTTAGATGCAATTTTTGCTAGGCATATGTCATCAATAATTGTAGGAGGTGAAATTTTGTATTCAATGATCAATGGGAACAATATGTCTTCAGATTCATCTAGTTCACATTGCAAGTCCTTTTTTATAGAACAAATGCACATTTATATGTAGGAGAGGTATTAATGAAAATACACATTCGTGAACTAACATTTAGTTGAAGTGATATCACAATATCCACAACTTGTTGTGCATAAATTTGTTTCATGTTTAATAAATCCTTTCTGATAGTACTGAAGGTATTCATGATATCATATTTTTTTTCTCATGATCTTATCATATGTTCCTAAATGTCGACGTAAGTGATTTATTTTATTTTGACATGTAGGAACTATAATACATTGTAGTTGCATATGAGTTTAGTAAAATTGAGAGGCATTTTCGCATTCCAAACTGTCAGAATGTGTCATGTGAAATTGTTTTTCCAAGTGTCGTATGGATTTGTTTCAAGTAATATCATGGTTCAATTTAGGGTACATTGAATAACATGTATGTACTCATATTTTGTTAAGGGTAGGTCATTTAGGAATCTATCAGATGTATCACTTTCATCATACATAGCATCCTTTACTGTGTCAAATAATTGTTTCACGTTTTCTTTTTTTTCTATTATTGTCAAATTGAAAAGGTTCAAGTATTTTGGATGTTTTCATTGGTATAATTGGAAAGTTGAATCTTTCAAATTCCTTTTTTTTGTTTCCTACAACTTCTTATATGATGACAATGTTGTTATGTTTTAAGTTCGTCTACAAGGAGTGATGAATCAATGGACAAGTACCTGTTTAAATTTTCCAATGTCAGTATTTGTGTCTTTACCATATATTGGTGAATATTTTATCCATATTAACCCATGGTCATGCTCACTTTGTTTTGGAAATATATGACATAAAAGAAGTCTTCAATTATTCCATAGTACTTGTGGTCATGAGAGATTAATTTTTGTAGGGAATTGATCATGCTTCTATAATAGTGTGCACAAGTCATGAGATCATTTCTAATTAATGAGTGAGGTTCATTTGGCTCCATTTCATATTCTTTTAGTTTTTTCTCTTATATGTCTTAATGCACTGAGTAAATTTTCCCGAAGATACTTTGCACTACTAAAGGATATAGACACGATTGGTGGAATAAGTTGTAATGCCTCCTTCATACTCCTATAGTTTCACCTTTGTAAATCCTTCAATCCTATCCAAAATTGTTCTTAAGGGGGAATGTTAGGATATTTAGACACTCGAGATTTAGTTAAGATCAACTTGGTTTGATGTGTCTTTCTGTTTAAAGTGTGTTTATTTAGTATGCATTATTATGCTAGTGTAGTTATGTAATCCAACACTCACTTTATGTATACCATGTTCAACAATAAGGGGTATTTCCACACAAGCCGAACACCTTAAGCAACCACTCACACAAATATATCAAAGATCAATAAAACAATGTTTTACATGGTCAAAATATTGAAGGAGGGAAACAATCCATGGTCCCAACCAATATGGCCACTTGCGGCAATATATTAATGAAAAAGAAATTTTTTTTATTGAAGAGTTTCTCACAATTGATGTTCAACAAATGACCCTCCATGCTTTTTAAATGGAGATCATGGACCAATCAGGTGCTAAGCCACGTATCACTATAGTCATTAGTATTAAAAATTAAAAGAACTGTCAGATCAATTTATGTCTAGAACATATTGTGACTATTGGATTACATAAAGTATTGAGCTATACATGCACTTGATTAGAAAGCTTATTTATGATTACGTTCTTGAAGTGCACTATTTCCCTACATATTATCAAATTGTAGATATTTTCACAAACTATTTAATAGCATAGAAGTTTTACAAACTTCAATCTATGTAGGAGTTCAAAAAGTTTTCATTGAGGGGGGATGGGGTCTAATATCTTCTTTCTTCTCCTATAGTGTCACCTTTGTAAATCCTTTAATCTTATCCCAAGTTATTCTTAAGGGGGGATAATAAAATATTTAGACACTTAGGCTTTAGTTAAGATCAACTTGGTTTAATATGTATTTAGGTAAAGTGTGCTTCTTTAGTATGTATTATACTTATCTAATTTAATGATCACAATTATGTTCTAGACATCAAGTGATTCAACAGTTCATCTTCTTGTCAATGCTAGCAGTTATATTGATCCATGGGTTAGCACCCAATTGGTTCATGATCTCCATTTGACCCATGGGTTAGCACCCAATTGGTTCATGATCTCCATTTAAAGAGAGTAGAGAGTCACTTGTCAACGGTCAATTGTGAAAAACTAGGGTTATGGATTGTTTCCCTCTTTTGTGGTTTTAACCAAATAATACCTTGGTGTACTAATCCTTGGTCTATTTGTGTGAACGATTTCTTAAGGTGTTCAACTTGTGTGGATATATCCTATTATCAACCATATTCAACATCTCAAACTACTACTACTTTGCATAAGCCACCTCAATCTCCTTCATGTTAGTAGTTGAGTATATAGTTCTTCAACTCTTAATTAGTCAATATTCCCTATATCTTTGGATGGAGGATATGATAATCCTAATTGTCATTTATAGTTCCTTCCTTTTGTCATTTATATGTGATGAGTATCTCCTCTCCTCTCCTAAGTGATAGAGTGAGCAATGCTCCTTCCTTTTGTTTTTAATATGTGGAACTTGAAATGATAATAGGAAAATCAAATCATTTTAACAAAGACCAAATCACAAAATCAATAGAGTAACTTCAAGCATAGCCTAGAGAATAAGTGCCCATAACTAAATTAACAAAGAATAACTTCAAATGCACAAAAGATATAACTAGACATAGGGTTAAGAGAATAAGTGTTGAGAGCTAGAGACAAAGATAAACCAATAATAACTAGAGACATGACCAAAAAAATAAGTTCCAATAATTATAATTATAGTTAAAAAAAACTTTAACCAAACCAACAAAATACATATAATTAAAAAAGAAAAAAAACAAATTAATAATTTACAAATTTTATTAAATAAAATTAAAAACAAATTAATAATTTACAAATTTCATTAAATGAAAAAAAAATTTAAAAACATTTTTTTGATATTTTTTTAAATAATATGAAGATTTTTCTTCAACACCTGGTTGATACCTCATGATAAGAGGACAAACTATCATCTCGATTGACAAAGGTAAATAGGATTGGACCTGCACTTCCTTTCCCTCTATATAACGTGTTGTTTAAGATATCCTAAATATCTAATAATAAGTATATTTAAGTATTGTATATCAGAGGTTGAGATGGTTTGATCATATAACTTGTTGCTCAATATATCTTACACCTGGTTGATACCTCATGATAAGAGGACAAACTATCATCTCGATTGACAAAGGTAAATAGGATTGGACCTGCACTTCCTTTCCCTCTATATAACGTGTTGTTTAAGATATCCTAAATATCTAATAATAAGTATATTTAAGTATTGTATATCAGAGGTTGAGATGAGGTTGAGATGGTTTGATCATATAACTTGTTGCTCAATATATCTTAAATATGTTGCTAAATGATTGAAAGGTAGATGTTGAACTATCTCTTACCTACCAAATATACAATTACCAACCAAAAATGAGTTCAAATTTTAAATCATACTTTGACCCATTGTTATAAAGTTAAAAACATAAACATACGGACAAATTACAGATTCCCAAAAATAAAAAATATATATATATAACTATCTTATTTCCAAATATAGTTAAGAAAACAAACCCTAAAAAGTATGATTTAGATTCCAGTTCAAATTTCTACCCTTCAATCTTCAATTAGAAAAAGGAAAAAACTCATTCATTTAGGTTTAGATTCCAGTTCAAATTTCTACGTTTCAATAAGAAAAGAAAAAAAATCATTCATTTAGTGAATGAATTTTCCTTATTTCCAAGCATACATGACAGAATCAGTACTAGATATCAAACATGTCTACTTGAAAACAAAATTTTAAACTGCTTTAAAAAAATATATTTTGAATAATTTAATCGTCATTTAATGGTCCTGGTAAGTTCTGTCTGCCCAATAATGGTGAATTCAGGTATGGACCAGCTGATCAATCAACCTCGACTACGAGATTTTGATCACAATCCGGAAGGATAGCGATCTAACCATAAACTTCATCGGTGCGATGCTGATGTAGCGACAGAATCAGTACTAGATATCAAACATGTCTACTTGAAAACAAAAATTTTTGCAAACCGTTTCTAAAAATTATTTTGAATAATTTAATCGTCATTTAATGGTCCTGGTAAGTTCTGTCTGCCCAATAATGGTGAATTCAGGTATGGACCAGCTGATCAATCAACCTCGACTACGAGATTTTGATCACAATCCGGAAGGATAGCGATCTAACCATAAACTTCATCGGTGAGATGCTGATGTAGCGTGAAGTATTTTCATAAGAGCTTCAAAGGTATCGACATGGTGTACCAGATAATTATGCGATGTAAATTGTTTTGTAATCGGAAAAATGGAAGGATTGGGAATCTGACAGTACGTCATGGTCCATACTTCCATGGACTTATTCACTGTCATACTGGCCGCCATATATATCTCTGCTTCCAGAAAACAAAACTTGTAAAAGTGTAGTCTAGTTCTGGCGGTAACTTTGTTGGAATGGTAAAAGTGTAGCAGGCCAGTTGCCGAGAATGGAAGGGATTGGGAATCTGAGGATGTCATCCTTTCATGGACTTATTCACTGTCATATCGGCCGCCATATATATCGCTGCTTCCAGAAAACAAAACTAACGTAAATTTTGCAAATGCTTTCCATTGAAAACACAATTTTGGACTTTGTAGAAATGTTGAGAGAGCAACCAGCAGCCCACTTGCCAAGAATACCTATATAAAACCAAAACGATATGTACAATCCAATCCTCCACGCAATCTTGTCAGGTAGTCCTGGTAACAGCCATGGCTTTCTCGGCGCTCTTCACAAATAATTCACTTCCGTGTCCTCTCGGCTGTCTGCCACCCATTTAAGTTTGTCATTTATTTGAGATTTAGACAGAGTACAGAAACCGACAATATGCTGCAGGATCCACTATTTTCTAGAAGTATTCTTGTGGTGCAAGTGGATATAAGGCTACAATTCAATGAGAATTCCTATATAAATCAATCGAGGACAAATGTGATAATTAAATCTGCTCTCTCAATTTCTATGCTGTCTGTAGATAGAAGTCTAACTCTGAGAATGGAGAAACAAATGATTGCTATTAATTCTCCTCCTCTGTATGAAAAAAATTGTAGAGAAGCCAAAACTATATCGAGCTTATGCTTTCCTTCACTTTGTGCTTACTCTATCCTTCTTGGGCTATCGTCTATTGAATCCCCTTGATGAATCTTATAGGATTTGGATTCTAGCCTTCGCCTGCGAGATTTGGTTTGCTTTCCAGTGGATTCTTGAATGGAACATGAGATGGCTGTTTGTTGACTATAAAACATACCCAGAGAGATTTGCACAAAGGTGAATAGCATAAACACCATGCATTTTATATGCTTGTAGCAGAGAGTTTCAGTTTTTCTTTTATTATACCATGTGATATGGATTGTTTACATGCGTTTTTTTCTTTTATGTTTCAGATATAGTGGAGAATCTTCTTCAAAGCTTCCTCCGGTAGACATAATTATCACTACAGCAGATCCTTTCAAGGAGCCTGCTATAATAACTGCGAACACCCTTCTTTCAGTACTTGCAATCGATTATCCAGTTCAAAAATTTGCATGCTATATCTCAGACGACGGTGCTTCTACCATTACGTTCTACTCTCTGTTAGAAACTCTAAGATTTGCCAAAAGATGGGTACCGTTCTGCAGGAAGTTCGATATAGAGACAAGGGCGCCATTTATGTATTTTTCCAAACAAAGTGCCCAACATAGCAAGAAATCTGATCCGAATTTTCTCCGAGAATGGCAGGAGATGAAGGTATTATGAGATGTTCATGGGAGAGGTACATCGTTAATTTTTTTTTTATCGATTTTTTAACATTAATTTTGAATGTTTTAGGATGAATATGAGGGTTTGAAGAGAAGGATTCAGAAAGCATCTCAGACACAGGATGTCTCATTGGACTCCATATGTCAGGATGGTGTTGATGGTTTTGCCCATAGAAGTTCAGACATTCGCAACCACTCGACTGTAATCAAGGTGATGAAATTTACACCACGGAGCTGTTATATCTAAAATGGAATATTTTTTATTTATTCATCTTAGAAATGTTTTAATTTATAAAGTTTACTACATTCAATAACTTTATTTTATCTTAATTTATAAAGTTTCTTATATTTAAACTGAATAATTTGAATTTTATTTTAGTTATATTCTGAATAATTCTAATTTTATTTTATCTTAATTTATAAAGTTTCCTAAATTTAAAACTGAATAACTTTATTTTATCTCAAGTTTATGAAAAATCTAACATTACATGTATCTTATTTTACCTCCGTTACAAGGTTATAAAATAAATATAAAATATTTCTCTTTGTTAATATTTTTCATACCCCAAATGGCTCTTCTTGATTAATATTTTTCTATATCTCTATTGTCAAGTTTTTTGATAAATAAATTGTTGTTCCCTTTTATCTTCTACTTTCATGAAAGTAATATTTACATACAGATTATTTATTAACAATAATTTGTTGTTCTTTCTTTTGTCTTCATTTTCATTTTCATGAAAGTAATATATACAAATTATTTATGAACAAATTGTTGTTCTTCTTTTCGTTTTCATTTTCATAAAAGTACCATGCTTGGAAAGCATGTGACATCTGCCATAATGAGCAATTAATTACCTTTTAATCTAAAATTCTAATTTGGTGGCTAACAATTGAAGATGCGGTCATATTCTTAGTAGTCCTCCAAATCACACAAAATGTGGATTTCCTCTATGTCTCTCTTTGTATTTTTTGAATGCATCCTTTAACCTGTTTAATTTTTTGCAATGTTTCCACCTAATCATATTAAGAAATTACTGTAGCACTATATGATTGCCACGCTTAAATGATTAAACTTTGATTTAGCATGCTGGGACTGTGTTGACTGTAAAACACCTATTTCACAAGCTATGCATTTTATTTTTATATGCTTTTCATTTTCATTTTCTGTCTACACCTTTTGGTCATCAACCACAGTTTTGAGTGTATTGTGCTAGTATAACAAATTATTTATGAACAATAATTTGTTGTTATTTCTTTTGTCCTCATTTTCATGAAAGTAATATTAAATGAAAGTAATATTTACATACAGGTTACTTATGAACAAACAATTTGTTGCTTCTCCCTTTGTCCCTCATTTTCTGCTGAAAGTAATATTTATATACAAGTTATTTATGAACAATAATTTGTTGTTCCTCCTTTTGTCCAAGTAATATTTATATTTTATGAACAATAATTTGTTGTTACTCTTTTTATCCTCATTTTCAAGAAAATAATAGTTATATAAAAGTTATTTATGAACAGTAATTTATTGTTATTCCTTTTGTCGTCATTTTAATGAAAGTAATATCTATATACAGGTTATTTAAGGATTAGGAAGACCACCATTGAAACATAATATATATTAGAAACGGGTATTAAACCACAGTGACCTTATTCTTTTCTGTAAAATGAAGAGGGATAAAAAATAGTATCGTTCTACTTTCCGAGTACAATATTATTGGAGTTAATATATTTTGAATTAAATCTATACCGATAATGGCATTGATATTTCTTTCAGGCCAGAGTGTCTGGAGTGATGACAAACTCACCTTTCATTCTCAATCTCGACTGCGATATGTTTGTGAACAATTCCAAGGCCATTCAACACGCTATGTGTTTTTTTCTCGATTGTAAGTCTGAAAGAGACTGCGGCTTTGTACAATTTCCACAGTTATTCTATAGAAGCATCAAGGATGATCCCTTTGGAAACCAGATGAAAATATTTCTGAGCGTAAGTATCAGTTCATCCACAGTTTTATATGCCCTTAAATGTTTCTGTTTTATAGGCCGTTAAATGACTCTAGGTAAGATAGATAGAAATAATATCCCTGGTTAATAATTTAAACCACAAATGCCACTTTCTACATATATTAAAACTATCTCATATGTTCTCCTTCAACTTTTCTTCAAATTTTTGTCCTGCAAAGATGTTTGTGCCTAACAGATCAGATCTCTCTTAACATGTGTTAAATGTTGAGTACTTAAAGATGAATCCAGGCTGCTAGCAATCCTACTATCATAGGACCGCTGATCAAGATAGCATACTAAGGATGGGTATTCTTTATACAGACATTAGCCAGAGGAATGAATGGACTCCAAGGACCCGTCCATTGTGGAACAGGTTGCTTCCACCGAAGAAAAGCGTTATATGGAACACCACCAGCTGCAGACCAATATAACAACAAAGATGTAAGAGAATTTCATAACCATGCCAAAGGTAAGGTTTCTTATATTGGTTTTCCTATGTCAGATTGCATCAGTGAGTCTTCAGTTTCATTACTATCTAGGGTAGCCATATTGTGTATTAATATCAGAAGAACGAAGTCTTTACCGGACCTCTTTATGCTCCAATCAGTTTTGAAATTGGAATGAAAGCTTAGTCCCTAGTATTGATGATGATACAATGTTGCTAGGTAATAATATATGTTCATTATGGTTTTTGGACAGTGTATCACTCTTTAAAAGCATCTTCCTGGTCTTTGGGGGCTCTTTCAAGTATATTTGGATCATCTTCTGCCCTTGCAGCATCTGCTCAGACAACTATGAGAGACACCCAATTCGGCGTCCTTTCTTCTCCTTCATCGACTATAGATGAGGCCTTGAACGTTGCTAGCTGCCGCTATGAAACCAACACTGCCTGGGGCAAAGAGGTAGGCCTTCTATCTTGCTTGATTTAACTGGTGACAATTCAAAGATGCAAAACTCACACAGAAATGTGGCCACCCCAAGCTGTAAAACAGCTCTCACTGCAATAACAATACACCTTTTATTCCATAAAATTAATGTATCATCCAGATTCAATGCAAATAAGAGTTTTATGATCAACCCAGGCTCAGCACAAGCCTCATCCTTGGTTGTAGAATGTACATGAAGAGAGTGGTGTTTCCTACTGGTGAATTGGTTGTGTGGTTTGTATACTTACTTGTTTAGCCTTCTTCTTTCATGTGGAAGGTATTGTGTGTAATGTCTATGTCCCTGTTTATAACACAATAGTAGATATACATATTTGATGGGACTAGGGAGTGGTGTTTCTCACTAATATAATGGTGAATTAGTTGTGTGGTGAGTATGTTTGCTTGTTTGGCCTTCTCCGTCTATATGGAAGGTATAGTATGTATATGTATTGTCTTTGTCCATATTTATAAAATAATAGTAGATATACATGTCTCATAAGACTAGGGAGTTGTGTCTCCAACTAACATAATAGTAAATTGATTGTGCAGTACTACTAACATAATGGTGAATTGGTTGTGTGGTGAGTATGATTACTTGCTTAGCCTTCTCCTCCTTCCATGTGGAAGGTATTGTGTTGTATATGTCGTTGTATATAAAACAACAGAATAGTAAATTGATTGTGCAGTACTACTAACATAATGGTGAATTGATAGATAGAGGATGATATAAGATATTTGATGCACACATCTGAAGGTATTGTGTGTATTGTAACTGATTTCTGTACTGTCCCTTGCAGGTGGGATGGATGTATGGATCCACAGTTGAGGATGTTATGACTGGATTCAAAGTCCATTGTCTGGGTTGGCATTCTGTATTCTGCGTACCTGAGCAGCCAGCCTTCATGGGAACTGCACCAGCAAATGGTCCAGACTGTCTTGTGCAGATGAAGAGATGGGTTACCGGACTGCTTGAAATATTCTTAAGCAAGTTATGCCCCTTCCTGGGTATTCACAGAAACATCATGGTACGCCAGAGGATGGTGTATGCTTATTTTACTCTATGGGGAATCTTGTCGGTGGCAACGTTCTTCTATGCGATATTGCCAGCTTTCTGTCTGTTAAGTGGCAAATCATTCTTGCCCGGGGTAAGACCAGTGAATTCAACTAACTAAGCTTCCATGAAATATTCGAGTTCATGTTTTGTCAATTTCCGTGATCCCGAGGTTCATGAATTCTTTATTTTGCAGATTTCGAAGCCTTCCTTCGCAATTGCAGTTACACTGTTCGTTTCAATCTATGGTTTTAAGCTGTGGGAATTTCTTCGCATTGGTGGTTCTATTAGAGAATGGTGGAATAACCAAAGGATGTGGTTGATCCAGTGCTTATCTCCATTTTTATTTGGCACATTCGACGTTTTGATGAAGTTACTAGGGGTCTCAGACACAGTTTTCGTGGTGACCCCCAAGGGATCTGGTGACGAGGATGATTGTGGTGAGGTTGACTTCACATTTGATTCCTCTTCATTATTCATTCCACCAACCACAGTGTTATTTATAAACTTGGCAGCCATTGTTTCTGGATCTGTAGTTTTTGTGGCAGGCAGAGACGATATATTTAGAGACAAGCTATTTGCAGAGTACTTTTGCAGTGTTTGGGTGGTGATAAATCTGTGGCCATTTGTCAAAGGATTGGTGAGAAAGGGGAAGCGCGGCATCCCTTGGAGCGTACTTATGAAATCAGCTGCATTAGCTCTGCTTTTGTGCGGTAGTTCTTGGAGACAGAATTAACAGTATTTTGATGTTTATTCTAATTATTTGAAAGCGCTATAGCCCTAAAGAATGGACAAAACCTTCTGAAGGTTAGTGGGCACATTAAACATTAATGAACAAAATCTGCTAGAGATCGTCTCCCATAAATCGATTATATACACTGGGTTGTTGGGCAAATTCAAGCATGTACATGACAAAGAATTTAAGGAGATTGTAAACCTTCGATCTTCCGCTACTTTTAGAAAAACTTCAACTATTTACGCACTCAGAAGATAAATGTATTATTTTGAAGGGCTTCTTTGCCAAATATAGGTGACTCTCGATTAAATTTGGGTTCTTTGCCATCTTTCGAATTTACCATAAGATTCTGTGACAACCAAATACTTATATATTTTCAAAACTTTCTCACCGTAATTCAAGAGCGATTACATTACGTTCCAATTATCTAGATTTTTCTAAAATTCTCACACATCTTTAGTATTATTATTTAGCTGCTGGGAAGGAAGGAACTTAGAGAGATTGCATAAGTTTATCATATTGACTTTGTTTGTGTTTAATTGATTGATCTTATAAATTGTTAGTTGTTGATGTCCTCTTGATGATACGATTCCTAAATTTGTTGTTTCCATATTCTATAAGAGATTGATCAACCAATGGGGGTCTAGAAAGAAGAAGAAATTATCATTATTTTTTAAATAATCAGACTACAGTAAAGTGTCAAAACAAGGAGTGGCTTGACTTGAAAGTGTTCTATTCCTGAATATCGACACACTATTTGTACATGTTACCCCCATGCCTAGGGTAACTAGGAGGATATCATGGTCCATGGCCCAAGACAAAGCTGGGATTCTCAATTCATAAGGATGATCAACATGTCCACATATAGCAAACTCAAATGATTGCTCTTATGCTTCAGATCATCCACAAGCCATCAAATCCAAATCTAAATCATCCAAGCTCTCATCACATCCAAACTGTTAGTGCATGTAGATGGTACACCATGAGGTATGTTATAAGTCATTCTTTCATGCGATGTGTTGTGCTTAATATACCATGCATGTGAATGAGGATCATTGGTTGAAGGGACAATGGATCATTAGCTATGAAGCATGCTTCTGTTTCCCTTTGTTTCCACTCCAGGCTAGCATTTGTGTTATAGCTGTCCTATGTTGTCACCTGGGTCTGTAAGTGATATTACCCAGGGCCTCTACAAGCTTAACGCTTTGTTCTCGCCATACTTGACAGACTTTCCATTGTGGAGTCTGGCTACAATACCAAAATTTAGAAAATGGGTCATAGTCCATCTCTCATGAGAAGAGGGGTTGAAGGCCCAAAGGTTGGATTAGAAGCTACAGAAAAAAAGAATAATTCTGCGAAAAGAAATAAAGAAAGAATAGAAAAGGACTCTCAAAAGTTAGTTCAAACTTGAACTCTACCCTTTCAATTTCTCGAGTGTAAAAGTAGTGATGCTATAGCTTGAAGCCTTATAAAGGGGACTTGCAAATATCATAAGAGAAAGAATAAAAAGATAGATTAAGTGGTTTGGAAAAACATAGTGCTTAGAAAGTGGTAACTCCAGAGAGTAAGCAGCCTCCACAAAGGCACTCATAGAAATGGACTCAATGAGACCATAAGCCATGAAGTAACCCCGATCCATATCATCACCTATCACACTTTACCTTTGAAGGGTTCTTTCTTTTAATGCTCGAAAATAATTTGTATCTTTCTTTCAATGTTTTAGGTGGAACACCTAATAAGGTCAGATCAAGGTCCTTCCATATTTAAACTTTTAAACTTACATCAAGTCCCCGAAGCTAGTGTGAAATTTGAAGGGGACAATCGGATGTGAATTGTTTATGTGGTTTATATTTTAAGTAACAATTTACTTTGCATGATTTAAGGACTAGTGTATCTTATGAACATTGGCTTTTACTTGATTTCATATTTTGTTTTGATATAGATGCCCCTGACATGGTTCTCAGGATGCCCCTGTGATTTCACCTAGGATGTTGTGCCCTTATTGCAATATTTTGGCACGTGTGATGTAGAGAAGTGACTCACCTAGTGACTTGACACATTCAAACATTGGCTCTCACATCTTCAAGACCTTCAACAATGGATAGATGGGATTGGTTTTGACAAATTGGGTCATGGTGGAACATAGATGGGTTGGAAGCCCACATGCTGCATTGTACCCCTGCTGGATTATTAATACTCATTGGATGGAGGGACATTACACGCTTGAACATTTGAATTCCTTTCTCATAGATGAGAGATGCACTCCTCCCACCTTGTACAAGCAGCACCCTACACCTTGGACATTGTCCTCCCTTTGATGATGACATCACATTTTAGGGTTTGAAAATGATGGGGCTTGATGACCACTTGGGGTATCATTGATGATGCGCACATGACCATAGATGAGGAGATGCACCTCCTACCATGATTTCACCATGAGATGATAACAGATGGCCTTCGAAGGCCCTCACACACCCTCTTGGAGCATGATGTCACCACATGTGTGACCTAGGAGGGCATTATTATATTGTTTTGACATAATTTATCATTTGTAGAGGAAAATTGAGCGGTCGAACCAACTTGTATACATGAATTTTGACCTTTCGGACTATTTAATCACTAAGATTTCCCTTATAAATAAGACTAGCACTCCATTCATTTTTTATCATCACTTTCACTGCTCACACTTGTGTGGGAGAGATAAAAAAGTTTCGCTCTACTCTTTTTTTGTCTCTTGGATCTCATGCGCACTTGTTGAAGAAAGATTGTTGTGGATTCTTTTGATTTCTTGGATGGTGTGTTGTTGCAACTAGGGTTTTTCTTTTCCTAATGACTCGAATAAGTAATTGCTGAAATTTTATGTCATTGCTAATGTTTTAAGGTGATAATTACTATCTTGTTACATGTTACTTTGTCTTGGTGAAACCCTAGGAAGCAGACATAAGTCTCTCTCCTTCATTTTCTTTGTTTCTCCAAGTT
>SNQJ01S0202034.1:5987-16804 GCA_010110895.2 Picea sitchensis | reverse complement strand
TTTTGGCATTCCCAATTATTGTAAAAAGGCCTCCAGAGCCTCATTGTAACCATCTTCTTGTGAATGCGAGTAGCCGTCACATCTCTTCTCAGAGATAAGCTGCCACCATTCTAGCGAGTCTTTCCCTCTGTATTTTTACAGTCTCTGTACATTTATTTCATTAATATAAATCATGTATTACTGTATCTCTGTGTTTATGGTTGCATCTCTGATATATTTCTGTTATATTACTGGATACATGCAATATCTCTGTGCATTTCTTTATTATATCTCCACTCTCATTTCGTGCCGAAAATAATCCGGATCAATATCTTTTGCTTTCCATGATCTCAAGCATATAGTCGAGGCCTATTTAGATGATTTTGGCATATTGATCTTGCAAGAGAACAGATCATCCCACACACCTCCAACTTATCTTTGAGCGATGTCGCTACTTATGGATTCGCTTGAATCCAAACAAATGCAACTTTTGCGTAACGTCAGGACATTTGTTAGGTTTCATAGTGTCAAAAATAGGGATCATGGTCAATCCCCTGAAGGTTGAGGCAATAGTTCAGTTGCCTCCCCCATGCACAGTCCTTCAACTTCAAAGTCTACAGGTAAAGGCAAACTTTTTGAGGCGTTTCATTGCCAACTACACCAAGATCACGAAGGGATTTATGCGCTTACTGAAGAAAGACATTCCTTTTCATTGGGATGATGCCACTCAATGCTCCTTTGAAGCGTTGAAACATGCCCTCACAAATGCCCCTCTGCTTCGGCCACCCAACTATAACAAAGATTTCTTATTATACTTGGCTACATCAGAGTCAACCATCGGCATGGTCTTAGTTTAGGAAGATTATTTTCTCTCAGAATATGTGATCTATTACCTGAGTCGAGGCCTCGTCGGACCAGAACTCAATTATTCTCATATCAAAAAAATTGCGTTGGCAGCAGTCCATGATTTTCAATAGTTCCATCATTATGTTTTGTTTTTCAAGACCACCGTCATTGCCGTTGTGAATCCGTTTCAATATGTGTTGACACGACGGGTAATAGGAATTCGACTTAGATTTCGTTTCGGAGAAATGCAAAAAGTCACTGGTCTTCACAGAACTTATTTCGGAAATTTCGGTTGAGTCAGGTGATGTTATGCCCGAAGAATCGCCTATCAGTGGAGATATGTTTTTGATCGCGTCTTCGGATCCCTTGTATGGAGATATACTTGTCTATCTCCATACTTTGAAGTACCCCACCTCTGCTTCTCATGATGAGCATCATCATATACACCATTAGGCTAAGAATTATCTCATACTCGATGATACATTGTATCGAAGAGGTGTAGATTGCATCCTGTGTCGATGTCTCACTCATGAAGAAGCAGTTATCGTGCTTAACGATTGCCATAACAGAGCATGTGGCGATCATTTGTCTGGGTTGGCAACAACCCAAAAGATTTTACGAGTAGGTTACTTCTGGCTGACACTAATCAAAGATTGTATCAAATCGGTCAATAAGTGCCACCCATGTCAAATTTTCTCTCGGAATACGAGGGCACTTCCCGCTCCCATGTTTCCTGTCATCATAGTTGGTCCCTTCACCAAGGGCAGGATTGATTACACTACATGCAACCCTCCTTCAGCAAGGGAGCACCTTTATATCATTGTAGCCGTAGACTACTTCACGAAGTGGGTTGAAGCTATGCCAATGTTTAAAGATGATGGAGAGACTGCAACTCTCTTTTTATTTAACCAGATAATAGCAAGGTTCAACATCTCGAGATATTTTTCACTGACCATGGTAGTCACTTTCAGAACCAAATGATGACTGAATTAACATCAAATCTTAGGTTGTGGAAATAACATTCCTCACCCTACTACCCCCAAGCAAATGGTCAGGTGGAAGCTATAAACAAATCTCTTAATACCATCCTACAGTGAACGATCAACTCGGCCAAGTCAAATTGGCATTTGATGTTATACTCAACATTATGGGCTTACTGAACGTCTGTTAAGACTGCAACCAGTTTCTCACCTTTTCAACTCGTTTATGGGATGGAAGCAGTCTTGCCTATAGAATTTCAGATCCCGTCTCTAAAATTGGAAGTACAGTTATTGTTAGACACTTCTCCACTTGAAGAACAATTATTATACCTTGAGCAGCTCAATGAGCAACGTAGTGATGCGGCCCTGGCCAACGAGGCTCACAAACAAAAAGTCAAGTGTCAGTATGATCGGTTCGTTCTTCCTCGTATTTTATCTGAAGGAAAACCTTTCCTGGTCTATGACCAAGATAAGGACCCCCTGGGGGCAAGAAAATTCAAACCCATGTGGTTCAGACCTTTCATCATAAAAGAGGTTCTAAAAAATGGTGCTTATCTTCTGGTTGACTTTGAGGGAAATGCTTTGGTGGAGCCTAGAAATGGGCTCTACCTCAAGAAATATTACTCATAGGTAGGTCACCTTGGGTAAATTTTTGTAACATATGTATAGTCTTTGTACTATTACTTTCTGGTTTCTTTTAGTATTATGGACGTGTCATTTTTGATGTTATCTTTTGTCATGGTGGTAGATGTTAAGTGGACCGGAGGCGTTCATTGGGTATGCAGACAATGATAGTCATCACACTTGGATGCTTGCCTCTGCAGCTTGGGTAATTTTTACACCTCAGGGCCATTTATTATCTTCAGGAGGTATATGCTTAGGTGACACCACAAACAATGTTTCCAAGTACAATGCAGTTATTGAGTTGCTTCGTGACGCCCTGTCATTTGGTATCTCTCATCTCCGGGTCTATTTAGACACTTAGTTGGTTGTGTCTCAGTTAAATAGAGTCTACCATGTTCATGATCCAACTTTACACCGACGATTCCTTAGGGTACGTCTCTTAGAATGAAGCTTTGATTATATTACATATTTTCATGTTCCTAGGAGATTAAACCAAGTTACAAATACTCTAGCTAATCAAATTTTAGACTGGCATCTTGCACACATATAAAAATACATACACATAAACATGTAAATACATTTTAAAGGAAAATATGATCCATAAGACACAAAAAGACATAAAAATCCATATATAATATCATAATCACTAGAGTACATAGGTGGACACAAGCGCCTAAAAAAATATCACCAGTAACGAGTCATGGGGCTTATGCCCTCAAAAAATATATACAAGTGGAGCTATCAAAGTCTAGACTAACTAAGGTCAGGGCCTGTGGGATCTGTTGTAATAATCAACAACATTTTCCAAACATTGAAACAGTCGGACCCACGTCCGTGGTGCCCCCACTACATGATGCTGCATAGATGGTGGCAGATCCTCAATCTCTGCCATGGGGATGGCGTGAGTGAGCGAGGTAAAATTTCTCTCAACTCGTCTCAAAACCCTCTCAGCTTCACCGGATGGAATCTCTCCTTCTGTTGCTGGTCCCCCTGCGGCAGTAGGTGCGACCCCTAGCCGAGGACAACACCTGTTCCTCGAATAATCTATAGGTCACGAGGGTCCCACATCTGCACACAATAGACACATATATGTCAAATACTTTGGTATAAAAAAATGATATATAAAAAAAACAACAACATAAAAACTATATATGTTTCACAAAAAAAAAATGATGCAAACTTACTCATCTTGCCTCGCTCCTCACCTGGAGGTATAGGGATCTCAGGATCTCTCCAGAAATCAATCCCAGCATAAGGATAATCCTCTATGGCTGGGATCTTCTGTGACAACCAAGCAAAGAAGTCATCATCAAAGGACTCATTGGTCCTTCCACCACCCTGTTGTGGCAACAACACTGCCCATCTACAAACCGCAGGAAGAGAGGCTTGATGTCCTCGTACCACCACTCGAGGACTGAAACTAGGAACTCTTTCAAAGAAGAAAGAGCATAGAATCGTCTTGAACCCAAAGTTCCTCTGCATTTGCAACTGGAAATCTATCAGTTGCCTCTTCATACAATCCAACAGTGTAGTGCTCCAATCAAATATCTGTGCATTTAAGCACTAGACTACATATTTCATTTGTGCACGGGACGCTTGATGTAGAGCCACAGAACCAGTCATTTGCCCAATAAGAAACACAATTGCCTGCAGTGATAAATCAATGATCCTACTTATTGGAACCTACGAGCTCGATCGGTCTGTACCCGCCTCACAATGAAGTCCTATAAATTCTGATATATTGTGAGGCTCAACAGGAAATGTCCAGAAATTGACTGGTTCCCCTCTCCTGGAGAGACCAGTCAAAAAGTATATATCCTCTATAGTTGGCACTAATGACTGCCCCTCTAACATAAAATCTTTTGCGTCAGGGTGCCAATATTCAACCAAGGCATTCAATAGCCTAGGTTGTGCTCTCATGAAAGAACACAAAAAAAACTTGAGCAAGCCACATTGCATTAAGACCGCCATAGCGTTAGGGTCTTCCCCAACTAGTGCACTAATATCTTTGTTCTCTCGTTCTCTCCATTGCACATACATCTTGCACATGGAAAAATTTTTAGAGGGTTAGGCCTTTCTTTTTAAACTTTTTTTTTGCACTCATGGGAGGGTCCACACGAGCTGTGGTTATGACAGTCGCGTGTACACGCGCTCTGACATAATACAAAGCGAGTGTACACGCGGGCTGTCATAGGACAACCCGCGTGGATCTAGGGTCGACCTTTTAAAGGTCGACGCCCCCCCAAAAAACCAATTTAAATGCATAAATGAAGAATTAAAAGGCAAGAGGAGGTAGTTTATACTTACTTGGTCTAGACGGATGGTCGTTTTGTCCACTGTAGCTCCCATAATCACCACTTTTATCAAAGGGTTTTTTTTTCTCCAGAGTCAATTTCCAAATCAACAATGGTGATAATGAGCTGGCAACTTCTATTTATAGACATTTTGGCCCTTTTTTGTCACTTTTTTGGCCCCCCTTATCATTTTCTCTAAATTGAAACCCATTTAGAGTGATTCAAGAGTTTCTATGGAAGGTTACGTTCAAGTATCAAGGCATTTTTTGGAGTTTTGGGTCACTTTTGACGGTCCGTGGGTAAAAATTTCAGATGGTCAACATGAGCATATAAGTTAGGTTTCCACCCCTACTTTTGTATCTCGTTGTCTTTATCCCTTTTCCATAGGATCGATCCCACCAAGTTGCGACATGTAACCATCATTACTGCTTTAGAAGTGTCGTGATTTGGTGGTAGAGTTTACTGGAACATGGATGCCCTAGGTAGATCCTGGTTGCATTATGGTGTCCATGCTGTCACTAATGAATGTAGGCTCGGGAGTCCTTTTAGTTTTGCCTGATTACAAGTTTGAACCTCATTTGCATGACTCCTTATCACTCTTGACCTCACCCTCGGGACTCCCAAAACATAATGGGTCTTCTTTTAAGCCCTTTTCAGACCCTCTAAACATGAAAATATTTCCAAGTGATCTTGTGGCCTTTCATGCTCGTTAAACTGAAATTTGAAGTCACGTCTATCTGGTGCTAGTTTACCCCTTTTTCTAGTCCGAACGATCAACTGTATGAACAAAGGTATACTCTAGAGTCTTCGGATCCCTAGAAGAGTACCCTTGGGTATAATTTTAAACCTTTTTTTGGGCCCGAGGGACTAAATTTACGAAAAAGGAACCCCCACAGAGTCCATAGTTAAGCTCTTTTCAGACTCCCTAAAATTGAAAAGATCGCTGAGTGACCTTATTCTCTCACACTCATTAAAATGGTCCAGAAGAACATTCCTGACGGAGTCCATAGTTAATCTTTTTCCAGACTCCTTAAAAATGAAAAAATGGCTGAGTGATCTTGTCTTTATCACACTCGTTAAAATGGTTTTGAATAGATGTCTTGTCTATGCTAGTTTACCCCTTTTTCGAACCAACTAGACTACCTTCAAAAAAGGTACCCCATTGGAGTCTCCTTTTACGTTTTTTCAGACTCTCTAAATATGAAAAACCATCAAGCTTATCTTCTTTGGGCTCATAAAACTTACATCGAAGGACGTTACCATTGTGTGTCTTATTAATCGCATTTGCATACCTACGTCTCTAGTCTATTGCCAACTCCATGTTGCTCTCAACTAAACCATCTGAAGCATGCCTTATACACAAGCCCTGTAGCACTTTGCCTCTACGTCTTGACACCTTTGGCCCCTGGAGGATTTTTCCTAAGTGTCCTTTTCCTGCATATGTCCCTTTTCCCTGAGCATCCATGTGTTCCATGTGCTTGGAAATAGTATTTTTGTGACACTTGATCCTCCTTTGTAATGTAACATTATTTTATTCTTTTTCAAGCCTTCCAAAATTATTGAAAAAGACACAAAAAATCAAATATACCCCAAAAAGAGGAAGGGAAAAGTATTTTCTTTTTATTGGCAACACAATGAGTCGCCCTTGGACAAAGCACATCCTTCCGTTTGTTCGTCAAGCCCTATGTTTTCATATGACCTTAGGAAGTTTTTCTCGCTACATTGAGCTGTGTCCTCCTCTGTTTGGTTATTCTTCCAAACATATGGAGAGTTTGTGTTGCCTTCTGCCTTGTGAACTTATGTTAATGCCATGCTGCCTGAGTCTCATCATTTGTCCTGCTATTGTCCAAGGGAAGTTTTTACCAAGCCTGAGTTGGCCCCTCTGTAGTTTGTCTCTTTCCCTCATGCCCGACCATCCTCAAAGTCCAATCAAATCTTTGTTTGAAATCAATGAAGCCTTCAGTTTGATCATCAAGATTCTCTAGTCCATGACCGACGAGCCATCGAAGACCTCTGGGTGGTAAATTCGTACACTCATATTATACTCCCACCCAAGTTTTGAAGATTTTGAAGTTGTTGCTCGAGCTTTGAAGACCTCATCTCTAGGCATCAAGCCTTATCAGCTTCTAGAAGATGGATACTCTACATGTATATATTTTTGATTTCGAGATGTAGCTCCACTGTGTATTTATCATGGCTACACTTTATATAGTTATATGGCATGGATCTGTAGTGTATTTGATTGGTAGCCATTATTTTATTTCATCTCGAGCATGGGTATGCCCTCCTCGGTGAGACAATTATTATTTTGTAGATGGCACCTCTCGATTTTTGGTCCTCGGGCTCACTTGTTTGGAACGTTGGTGAAGATTGTTAATGTATTTTGTCCATCAGATGCTCTTCTGACCTCACACATTAGGGGGCATCTATTATAATCCTAATTTTCACCAGACATGCTTACCTCGCATCAATCCATCTCATATTCCTTCTTTGCCAAAACACTACTGAACAACTCTTCTTAAAAATCCCTTTTATAAAGCCTCACATGCCTTGCTCCATTACTGCACACATGTACACGCTATATGACCCAAGAAAACCCGCGTGTACCTACAAAAGCACGAAAAAAGGAAAGTTTCTAACATAACACACAACTTTGGGTAAGTTAACTAAACCTTTCGGCCATGCATGGTCGGTCGTTCGACCAAATACCTAGCTTCTTCTAACCTATAAAAGAAGGGGTAGGGGTCCCATTTGAAAGGAGGAAAATCATAGTAAAGAAACTATACTCGATTGAGAATTCCCTTTGTCCCAAACTTTATCCATCCTTGTGCAAAGAGAAGTATAGAGCAAAGTAGTTGGAAGACAGTGGAAGAAGAGCCCAGGACCATGATCGAGGAGCAGTAGCTGACTTTATCATTGTAAGGTATCATTGTGAAGTTAATTAAAGAATTGATTTTCCCATCCCGCCATATGAGATTGTCATTATTTGAATATTGATTTCACCATTGATTAAATCTCTAACCCATTAGTTCATAGATCAAATGCACGTGGAGTTATTTTTTTGTCTTTTGTAAATGCATGTTAGCATTGGGAGGAGAGTTGCAGTCAAAGAATGACCAAGCACGAAAAGGGATCGACATCAAACATGAAAAATAAGGTACGTCAACTTAATCTATTGAGACTTATATTTACATATGAGTAATGGGGGTTTAGGCATGGGATGAAGGTAAAAAGTAAGAATCTTTAGGTCATTTCTGCATGCATGATTAAACTCTTAGTGCTAGTCCGTAGGAGGGATTTCTCACCCACAAAAACCACTGATCCAGATTTTATGAGAAGAATGAAATGAATACATATTATTAACAGGTGCTTAACAGAAAATAATAGAGATACAGTAAAATTGGTTTTCTATTCAATAATGAAATAAGCTGAAACTGTAAAATGCAGCGGAGACAAGCTTGCCGGAATGGTGGCAACTTATCTCTCAGAAGAGATGTGACGGCTGCATGCATTCGCTAGAAGAAGATTAAAATGAGGCTCTGAAGGATTTTTTACAATAAAAAATAATTCCAAAAACCCTATACATCCAAAAACCTAACCCTAGGAGATGAAGCGCCAAAAGTCACGTGGGGCCCGTTTGGGTAAGTTAGTACATCAACTTCCTGGGGTCGTAACTTTTTCATACGATCTCCATTTTAGGCGTGTGATAGCCCATTGGAAAGGTATCATCAAGGAGATCCATTTTGGGGGTTCATTTATTCCTTTGCCTATCACTAAGGAACTCTATCCCGAAAAACCTTCATTCAGGCCCTCAAAATGGCCCCAGAAGTTAAAACTGCTAAAAATAGTAAGGTGCCAAAATTGTCAGAAAACTATTTTTAGCCAATTGGAAAAGGTGGGTGACCACCGATATCCATTTGGATCAATCCTCCCTCCTTAGGAAGCAATGGTATCCATTGTGTTGAGTTCCCCCATCATATGAGGAAATTTCTGCTGAATTTGGCCCCGAGTGAGCTACTTGCCTTGGTGCAGGAGTTGCCTTGCTTTGACGACTCGATAAATAAGGATCCTTTGTTGTCAAGTGCCCTTGATCTGTGTGTCAACAATCTGATCATTGGATGCCTATTTTATGTAGTCAAGGTTGAGATATGTTGGTGTCATCTGTTCTGCTACTTCTGAGGTGTCCAATAATGGTGGGAAATAAGGGTGAAGGAGATCCACGTTGAACACTGGGTGCAGGCCAAGGAAGGGAGGAATGTTGAGGTCAAAAGAATTGTCCCTCATGGACTTGGTGATAGTGTATGGCCCATAATGGAGTGGGCGAAGCTTTCGATGGGGTCCTGTAAGGCATTCTTTCTGCAAGTGCAACCAAACTTTTTCGCCCACCTTAAACTTATGTGGCACCAAATGTTGATCATGGCACTGCTTTTACTTGTCATTAGACTTCTATATGATATATTGAACCTATTGGTGGATGTGTTGGATTCACTCAATGAACCGGGTGGCTTTTTCTACTTCAGTTGGAGCAAGAGATGAGTTGGTCGAGGTGAATGCAAGGGGAAGTACAACATCTATGGGACCCAATGGCTGGAATCCCAACCCCACCTGAAAGGGGCTATGGCAGGTTGAGCTATGTAGGGATTGGTTGTAGATATGATGGAAATATGAAACGCTCTAGTGCCATGTGTGAGGGTGCATTGAATTGTACATGCGAAGGATATGCACAATCATTTTATTTACAACCTCGGTTTGACCATCTATCTGGGGGTGGAAGGTCGTGGATTTGGTGAGCTTGGTGTCCAGCAGTGACTAGAGGCTCAACCAGAATGTGATAAGAAATCGACCATCCCGATATGAGACAATGTTTTGTGGGATTCCAAAATGTTCCCAGACACATTCAAAGAAGATCTTGGCAGTGGCCTCTACTGTGATGCTCTTCTTGCAGGCAACCAAAATCGCCATCTTAGAAAAGCGATCAAGAACCACAAAAACATAGTCATTTCCCCACTTGGTGGATGGGAGGCTCGACATGTAGTCCATTTATATGGATTCCCATGGCCTGTTAGGAGTAGGAAGAGGGGTGTATAAGCTTTGTTTCTTAGTTGTCGATTTGGCAATAGCGCAGGCAGTGCAGGACCTGATATACTTGCTGACCTCCTGTCGAAGTTTTGGCCAGTAGAAATGTTTCTGTAGCATCACCACTGTCTTTTCAAACCCAAAGTGTCCTGCCACCCAACTGTAGTGGGATTCCTAGATTAGCTTTGCTTGCTCACTTGATGGAACATAGATATGGCCCAGACGACACAAAAACCCATCCTAAAGATGGAAATTATTGACAACTGCATTTGCACCCAACATTTGGTAGGTGATGGCAAAGTCAGGGTCTATCTCATAGAGTTGGGGCCATCCAGATCTCTCCTGGCCGCAAGAGTCTAGCACCGTGGTGAGTTCCGCGACTGGCGGTTTGTTGAGGAAATTACTGACGTGATTGGTGCTTCCTATTTTATACTTGATGTTGAGGTGGAATTGTTGCAAGTATGTGGACCACTTTTTATGGCAGTCATTCTGCAATTTTCCCTATGTCTGCATGAATTGCAGTGGCTTATGATCAGTGTGGATGACTATCTCCTTCCCAAGAATGTAATGTCTTCACTAGCGTCAGGCTTGTACAATGAAGTAAATTTCCTTATCGTAAGTAGGGTTCTTATGGACAATATATGACAATGTCTCACTATGATAGGCCATGGGGTGGCCATGCTGAGTGATAACGACGCCCAAAACATAGTCTGAAGCATCTGTTGCAATTTCAAAGGGTTGTTGTAGGTATGGTAGTGAAAGAACCGAGGATGAGCACAAGCGTTGCTTCAAATGATCGAACGCTTGTTGTTGGGACCGACCCCACACAAATTTCTCCTTACGACCACCCCTATTTATTTAGCTGAGGGCCCATGCAATATGGGATAATCCCAACACGAACCTGCGGTAGAAATTGGCAAGGCCCAGAAAGCTTCGAAGCTCAGTGAGTGTTGTTGGGGCTGGCCAGTCACAGATGACTTGGATCTTGGCTGGATCCACATGTATGCCATGTTGATCA
>SNQJ01S0202033.1:0-12830 GCA_010110895.2 Picea sitchensis | reverse complement strand
GGCCACTTGAGGGAGGATGAATTTCTCCGATAAAGTCCAACCCCCACTGCTGAAAGGGTGCTGAAACTACTATAGGCTTTAATGGCAGAGATTTGAGTTGCTGCTTTTCTGAGAACTTCTGGCATTTGATGCAAGCTCTGATTTCTCTGCAGACATCAGGAAATAAGGTGGGTCAGTAATACCCAGCTCGGAGGATCTTGTGAGTTGTGGTCTTCCAAAAATGATGACCTCCACAGAGATCGCTATGGAAATCGAACATAACCTTCTAGGCTTGTCGTGGGTCCAGACATCTTAGTAATACCCCTAGAGGGTCTTTCCAATACAAGGCTTGGTCAATGAGGCAATACCTAACCGCTTTGAGCTTTAAGGCCCTGGCCTTATTTTTTCCCAAACCATCAGGGGGATTTAATTCTTGCAGAAAGTACAAGATATCCTTGTACCAGGGGCATGATGCTAGTGATAGGGCACCCTGGAAATGCTTGTTGGATGGCTCAGCTTGCTCATTGATGAAGTTAATTCCCAAGGCCTTGCAGTTGGATTCAGGCAACAACTTGGCCAGACCCTGCCCCTTTATCAACTTGGTGGTCTTAATCTCCAGATCAAATTCTAGGATCTTGGCGATCCATTTACCTCTCCTCTCGTCTATGTCAGGTTGTATAAGAATGTCCTTTACAAAGGTTGAAGGGACATATGAAGTGATTTTTGAGTGCAATACATAGACTCTGAAAGCCTTAAGGGCCTTCACCAGGGCATAGGCCTACTTCTCCATGATCTCGTACCAGAGTTCTGCGTCTCTCAATGCCTTGTTGTAGAAAGCAATAGGTTGCTCTTGCCCTTGATCATTTTTCTGCAAAAAAACTGCTGCTACTGTATCACAGGAAGCAAAAGAAAATATCAGAAAATCTTTGGAATAATCGGGACTGATTAGCACAGGTGCCTTAGTCAACGCCTTCTTTATTTGGGAAAAAAATTCCCTGGGTTCAGTGGTCCATTTTATTTCATTTCCCTTTCTGAGCATGGTTGTGATGTGTTTCACCAACTCGGCAAAATTTGAGACGAATCTCCTTAGAAAATTAATCTTCCCCAAAAATGCCTGAACCTCTTTCTTAGACCTGGGAAGTGACAGGGTCTGAATTGCTTCCACCCTACCAGGATCAATTCTCACCCCCTCTGTTGATACTATATGGCCTAATAGCTTTCCCTCCTGCATAGAAAACAATGATTTCTTGGGGTTTAAAGATAGGCCATACCTCCAACACTGCCAGAAAACCTTCTTCAAGTGGTAGCGGTGCTCCTTATCAGTCTTGGAGAAGACTGTTATGTCATCTAGGTAAATCACCACAAAATTATATTTTTCCCCGATGAAGGCTATGTCCATGGCTCACTGGAATGTGGCTCCTACATTCATCAACCCAAAAGGCATTTTGGCATACATGAATGTTCCCCAAGGAGTGGTGAAGGTTGTCTTTTCTTGGTCCTCGGGTATGAATGATATCTGATTGTACCCAGAGAAACCATCAATCATGGATATTCTGGAAGCACCGGTGACCTTCTGCAATATGTGCTCCATGTTGGGCAGGGGATAATTATCTTTCCTTGAGCTCCTGTTTAGGTTCCTGAAATCAACACAGAGTCTGATTTCCCCACTCTTCTTTCTTACTGGAACCAAATTGGATACCCAATTAGAATATTTGAGGGGAACAATGATTTGGGCATCCAGCAGCTTCTTCACCTCTTTCTCCATGACAGGTAGCAATATGGGATTTATCTGTCTCAGCTTCTGCTTGAATGGCCTAGCCTCTTCTTTCAGTGGGATCTTGTGCTCAATGACTGATGTGTCGTATGTTTTGAGGTCTTCGTAGGTCCATGCGAACACATCAGCAAACTCCCTCAACAACTCAGTATATTTGGCCCTCTGCTCCTCGGTCAAACTCCTTGACAACTTGACAAACTTAGGCTCCTCTGGTGTGCCTATGTTGCATTCAGCTGTGTCAGCCTCATCACCTGAAACTCTACCTTTTACTGCCACATCATTCCCATCGAACAACCTTTCTAATGGGATTAGTCCTTTTGGTATGTGATTTCTTGGTAGTTGAATAATCTAGTGGTCAATAGTTTTATTCAAAAATTCCCAGGGTGATGGTCAGGTTCTCCTTCCATGTCAGGATCCTCATCTATGTGCAACGCAGAAAAGTCATCAACGGATTGAAGAAACTTTTCGATCTCTTGATCATCTTCAAATACCTTCCAATGTTTGACATTGTCCGGTACAGAGGGTCTATATTTTATTTCAACATTGGATCTGACAGTGGGCAGCGTGGGAACCTCAAGAAAACTAGCTGTGATAGCTAAAAAGTCAGTTGAAGCATTTTCCTCCCTTGGAATGAAAGAAATGTTAAAATCCAAGAAGAAATTATCCACTAGGTCCCATACCTCGTTCCTGTAATTCTTGAGACAAGGATGCTTATCCTGATAAACATTTTTTACCTGTTGGATGATCAATTCTGCATCTCCAAACACATCCATCTCCTTAATTCCAATTTCCTTTGGAGCTCTTAATCCCAGAACCAGAGCTTCATACTCTACCACATTGTTGGTGAATTCGAATTCCAGCTTGTATGACAGAGATATGGTCTCTTGACAAGGGGACACGAATACCACCTCGGCACCTGCACCCATACTGGAGGCAGCTCCATCAAAGAACATATTCCAAACAGAGGTGGTTGGAGGAGGCATCTCCTGATTGAGAATGGGCTATTTTCTGATCTGCAAAGGGGCGTCAGGAGTCTCAGTGACCTGTAACAAACTAGACCCTAAGTGAGTGTCAAGTGCAAAGATGGGGTGATTAGTGGGGTTCGCTTCATCACTGACTATGTAGGCTAGCTGGGCTTCTCTGTACAATCTCTTATGTTCCCCTCCAAAGACCAGAATGGTGGCATATGTGAGATCCATCTGTAGCGTCCCTCCAAGTCTCTTAATCCAAGACCTTGACAACAACATGCCAAACTTGGGGGGAACATCAGCTACCACAATATCCATGACCATACTCTTCATGGGAAACTGAAACAAAGAGACTACTAGGTCCTTGATGACTCCCAAACATTGCACCCTCTTGGAGTCGAAAGAATAGAGTTCATGATAGGTTCAGGTGACTTCAAGCCCTAGCTCTTCCATGATGATTTTGGGCATGAGGTTGTGAGAAGCCCCTGAATCCATTAAGCAGTTGTGTAGCACTTTATCATGTATGTTCGGGGAGGTGTAGAAGGGAGGGGATGAATCATCTCTGTCTTTTACCATGGGGCCTAGGACAACTGATGGCCTTTCATCTTGGAGGTTTATGGAGTCTGTGGGAGGGCATGAGGCTTTAGATTTCAAAAGCTCGGAGAGGCACTTTTTGAATTCTTCATGTTTGATTAGCTTAGTGAGGGGCACAGGGATTCTAATCTTTTGAATCTCATGCTCGAAATTAAACGAAGATGCAAGATTTGGAATTTCTCTTATTTCAGGAACATGATTGTGGACAATGGGAGAGAGGGGTTGAGCCTTCTTACCTCTGTGAGCATCTGCTACTTCATTAGCATATTTCTCTGTTCTAGTGGATGGATTAGGAACATCAGGTACTACTGTCTTTTTTTCATACCTTAGGTTATACCTGCCTCGGCCACCACTAGCCTTGTCTCCTTTGCTCAATTCATTTAGTTGATTGTTCATGAGAGACTCCTCGTATGCTGATTGAGTCAGATGAGGGAAAGGAGGAGTGACTTCTAAGCAGTGGATTTTAGGCTCAGGCTTGTCTATTTCCCCTTCTTCTTCATCGGCCACAAAATTGTTCTAAAAGGGATCCTGAATTCTTTGGTCGTCCCTGTCTCTTCCCTTCTCTCTGTGCATAGTTGGGGGAGCAATATTATTTGGCCTTCTGAAACCCCCTTTGTTCTTGGTGCTCTAAGGGCCCTTGTTCATTTTCTTCCTTTCCACCTTCAGTCTCTCCATCTCTTCAGACAGAAACTTCATCATTTGGGTCAGTTCATCCACTTGAGGGTGGGGCAGCGATGGGCCGGAAGTTGAGGCTTCCGATTTTCCCTTTCTTCTGTCTGCATTGGCCTTATTCCTCAGTCTGTCAGCTGCTAATATGTTGGATTCCACTTCTATAGCTGCATCTTGCATTTGATCTAAGGAGGTGGCTCTTCTTTCTCTTAACAAAAGATAGAAATCATGGTCAAATGCACCAACATAGGAAATTTGGGCAAAGGCTTCTGAGGGTTTTATCTCTGTAGGAATCTTGTTATACATTTTATTGAATATTTTGGAGAAGTCGGAGATAGACTCTCCTTCCATTTTCTTCAGAGCCCCAAAATCTGTCATGTAATACATATAATCCTTCCTATCTCCCCACTGCCTCAGGAAAACACTATCCAGGGCTTCAATTCCAGCAGTAGATCCGGGGGCCAGTCCTCTAAACCATTTCCTAACCTCGCCATCCAGGCTCTGGATGAAGACTCTCATCCAGACATCTTCATTTTCAATGTTTAAGTTGTCTGCATAACTGTATAAAGCAGCCAAGTGCTCTTCTGTAGTTATGTCTCCTTCTCCCGTGAACTTGGGCATGTATTTCAAATAGTCTCCAGCAGGGAGAGGATTCATAGGATGGGGTAGGATTAAAGGAGCATATATAGAAGTGACTATGGCATCCATTCTATTCGGAGGGGGATTAGCACCAACCATAGGGATATTAGGTGGAGGAGAACTTGGAGGAGAAGGAGTTCGTGAAGGGGCTACTGGGAATGAGTCTCGAAGTGGAGTGGGAAACAAGAAAGAATTCAGGGAGAAGGCTAACGAGCTCAAGTCAGTAGGTGATTTTCTTTGTGCAGGAGTGAGGAAATATTATGTAGTTCTAGGTCTACGATAAGGAACAGCTTCATAGGAGAGGGGAGTGACAAGAATTTCTCCCTCCAATCCCAGACTAGGAGGGGAAAACTCAGCAGAAACACTCCCAAAATTCAAGAAACAAGAAACCTCTGAAGGAGGTCTATTAAGAAACTGAGGAGGAGAAAAAGGAGTTCTCACAGGAGGGGATGGCGTATTACCTGTTTCGGCAATGGAAATTTCTTTTGTAGAGCTCTTTCCTCTTCTTCGAACCACCTCGGGGTCATCTTCTGGTGTAGCTAAAGGCAAGTGTGGATGAGACCGCGTGTGTCTGCCTCTGAAAGCCACAATTAACAGTGGGTTTTCTCCAGTGGAGTCGTCACAATGGAGTCACCAGGTGCACAGTAGCAATCTTCAAGTTCTGATATCTGATGCACCTTCAGAATCAGTTGATCGTTGTCATTCAATCCCGGGGAAAATATTCAACTTCGTCCCCAGAAACGGCGCCAGAAATGTTAGCGTCAGAAGTCACTCCTGGATTGCTTGCAGGAGCAGAGCCTGAGACCCATCAGTTTAATGTCACGATTTGTTTATAAAAGGGTGATCAAATGGAAGTGAACTCAGAACGATATCGTCTCAACTCTGAAACTAGGCTAGGCATGCATGGGCGAGTGAGGTCTTAGAGAAACTCCAAACAGTGAGTTGTAATAAGGGTGAGTAGGGGGAAGACTTATATGAGAAGAGTGCAGGGGACTATTATAAACAATAGGTTTCAAACAGACTGTGAGAGCAGGCATTTGAAGGTAAGATCTTATTACACCCAAATGCAGGAAACCAGAGAAAATAGTAAAGTAACAATAAATCATTTATCGTAACATAACTGTGCTAATTCATACGAAGCATTCGATCATGAACTCTCTGGCATGAGACGAAACATAGATGGAAAAGGAAAATTGTTTGTCATAAAACAAGAAATCTCAAACACAGATGCATAATCGGGAAACCAGAATGGTTTTTAAAACTTTACAGTTGGGATCTTCGCTCTACCATCGATAGATACAAAAATGGTGAAAACGCCTACATATACTCAAAACAACAACAGCAACAAAACTGAGACGTCGAATTAAACACATTGCATCTTCATGGCTTCCGACAATCTGCAGCTACAATATTTGAATAATCGTGCACCAACGGCGGATGCAATCGGACTTCCGACAGCTCTGTGGGCGAATCGACATGCCTTTAATTCGTCACCGGACTTTCCCATTATGGAGGAGACGGTGTCTAACCATCACCAACCGCTTCAATAACTGCTTCCTTGGGATTGAGGATGGTCTAGCCAACTCAGCACCTCGGGGACATGGACGGCCCTTCGTGCTGCCACCTAGATTAGCTGAATGGCCTGATGAATAGACGTGGAGGCCAGCGTGAAGAATGGGGCGCACGATGGGAATAATGGCGCCAAAACTATGAGGACGAGTCATGAAGAGATGAGGGGGAAAGAGAGGTTACAGGGGAGACACATGGAAAAAGGAGATAAGCGGAGGAGGTAGGAGAGGAGACGTGATGGGTGAATTTTAGTGGGAGGCTGACGTGGAGGGGAGCGGGACACATGGTAGGTGGTGAGTGGATGATGAGCTATGGAAAGGACCACCTGGACTAAAGAGTGGAGAAGGAAAGATGACACACGGTAGCAGGGGAAAGGTGGCTCCGGAAGATGACATAATGGGGGAAGGGCCCACGTTGGTTAAACATAGAGCAGCTGAGGAGGATGGGATCACGCAAGCGTCGTTGACCCGGGCACTTGGATCTCGGCCGTTGGGAAGTTGCGTGTCCGATTCCGAACCCCCCCCCTTTGGCTTAAAGGTAGAAAGGAAGGGGGGGTCCGGAATAGCCTTGAGCGTCTTTGATTCATACACTTTGATCAGGACCGTCGAAGAGATGCACCTTCGATTCTGGACCCCCCCCCACTCCGCTTAAAGGTAGAAAGGTGGGGGGGGAATCCTATATGCACCGTTGATCTGGGTGCACGAATTTCTATCGCCCAAACTTGCTTGTAGCTTACCACAGGCGTGTAAGCATTCCAAACTTAGGAAAAGTGGGTTTTAACCCATTCCTTTGCATTCTAACCCCCTTACAAGAAATATCGCTAACACTTTCAAAGTACACTAATTGGTTGACGCAAGTTTTAAGTTTTCATTAGTCTTTCTTCATTTTTCTTTCAGGTTCTACATTAATGTATATACAATGTATATGTTTCATAGTTGTTATGAAAATCCCTCTTTTTCATTGATTCCTTAATCAACACCATACAAATACTCCCTTTTAGTACTAGACGTGGGGATGTGTGTACTGTCGAATGAATTTTACAAGGAATAAGGAACATAAATTGTATGAGGACTAGACACAGGCAACAATGACCTATGAATGGGGCCAACGTTGGATTTTTTTCAAACTATTTTTGTGTGCACTAAAATTTGACATGGATAGACTATTCACATTCCTTAACAATATGGGAGGGTTTCTGGACTCAAATTTGACTCACACACCCACTTTCTTCCATCATCAATTAATCATGTAAACCATAAACCTTATTTTTCATATGTTCTAGTAGATATGTTAATGATTCCTAATTTCATATTTGTATTTGACTCAAGGTACAACTAGCTTGCAAAGTATCAAATTTCAAGTTCCAGTTAATAAACCAAATATGAAATGAATCCTAATTAAAACCATCAAGTGTTGGAATTTGTCATTTAAGTGTAGTGTCATGTAGTTATCTTTTAAAACATAAAGAGGTTAGTTTCTATAGAAGTAGAGAAATAAATTGATATTGGATTCTCTTCTAAGCTGGTGTTGATCATTTTAACCTTCAAGAATAGGTAATACAGGAGAAAATCAAGGAAATTGTATTAGGACTAGACACAAGCAACAGTGACCTTTGATGGGACCAACGTTGAATTTTTTTCAAATTATTTTTGTATGCACTAAAATTTGACATGGATAGACTATTCGCATGCCTTAACGATATGGGAGGGTTTATGGACTCAAATTTGACTCAGTACACACCCACTTTTTTCTATCATCAATTCATCATGTAAACCATAAACCCTAATTTTCTTTCAAAGTACACAAATTGGTTGGCGCAAGTTTTAAGTTTTCATCAGTCTTTCTTCATTTTTATTTCAGGTTCTACATTAATGTATATAAAATGTATCTGTGTCATAGTTGTGATGAAAAATCCCTCTTTTTTGTTGATTTCTTAATCAACACCATAAAAATACTAGAGGTAAGCAATAGTGACATGTGAATGGGGCCAACTTTCAAATTTTTTCAAACTGTTTTTGTATGCATTGAAATTTTACATGGATAGACTATTCACATGCCTTAATGATATGGGAGGGTTTCTGGACTCAAATTACACTCACACACCCACTTTCTTCCATCATCATATCATCATGTAAACCATAAACCCTATTTTTCATATGTTCTAGTAGATATGTTAATGATTCCAAATTTCATATTTGTATTTGACTCAAGGTACAACTAGCTTGCAAAGTATCAAATTTTAATTTCAAGTTGATAAATCAAATATGAAATGAATCCAAACATCATTTGATATCTTCATAAGAGAGACAAATGTAATAAATCTTGCGATGAATTAGCTATACTATCGACGAAAAAATTTCGTCGATAGTATAGCTAATTCATCGCAAGAATGTGTCATTCAATGGTGTTACACGATTTGCAAGGAGTGTATGGATTATATGGTGCAATGTAGTGTAGTCTATAATAAAAGTCTCTATGCCAATCCTCAAAATGGGTAGTACCATATCTTGTTCATAAGACAAATATTCTTTGTATGTTTCCTTTGTGGTGGCTCAAGCCATCAGTACACATGATTAATGACGAAGAAATGTAACAATTTGACCTTTGAATGATAGTGTTATGTCACCCATGGTTAAGGAAAGAACATAAGGTTCTTAGGTCCTATTTGAATCTTCTTAGAATTGAGATTCGTTACACAGTCCTTGAAAAAAGACAAAAGACTTATGTAGCGAATATTTGGTCTTTGTGTGGGACATTTTATGCCATTAGTATGCTTTGTACACAAATAATGGATCTTGGGGACTACACCATGGTCAAAAAAACAAGGAATAAGGAACAAGGAACAAATAAAAAGGAACGAGGAACAAGGAACAAGGAACAAGGAATGCAAATTGTACTAGGACTAGACATGGGCAACAATGACTTGTGAATGAGGCCAACCTTGAATTTTTTTCAAATTGTTTTTGTATGCACTAAAATTTGTCATGGATAGAATATTCACATGCCTTAACTATATGGGAGGTTTTCTGGACTCAAATTGGACTCACACACCCACTTTTTTCCATCATCAATTCATCATGTAAACCAGAAACCCTAATTTTCTTTCAAAGTACACAAATTGGTTGACGAAAGTTTTAAGTTTTCATCAGTATTTCTTCATTTTTCTTTCAAGTTCTACATTAATGTATATACAATGTATCTGTGTCATAGTTTTGATGAAAAATCCCTCTTTTTCGTCGATTTCTTAATCAACACCATAAAAATACTCCCTTGCATTACTAGATGTGGGGACATGTGTACTGTCGAATAAAGTTTACAAGGAACAAGGAACCGAAATTGTACGAGGACTAGACACAAGCAACAATGACCTGTGAATGGGGCCAACGTTGAAATTTTTTCAAACTGTTTCTGTATGCATTGAAATTTGACATGGATAGATTATTCACATGCCTTAACGATATGGGAGGGTTTCTAGACTTAAATTTGACTCACACACCCACTTTCTTCCATCATCAATTCATCATGTAAATCATAAACCCTATTTTTCATATGTTCTAGTAGATATGTTAATGATTCCTAATTTCATATTTGTATTTGAATCAAGGTACAACTAGCTTGCAAAGTATCAAATTTTAATTTCAAGTTGATAAACCAAATATGAAATATGGATGCCATAAGAATTGTTTCACACCACATATGGCCAGAGTCAAGGCTTATAACATCATTAAGGGAGGAAAACAAGGGCTTTATGTTGTAAACAAACATTTATTTTATTTAATGGACAAGAAGAAGGGCTCCAATTCGGAATGTGGAAACCATTAATATATTTTTCATATCAAAATAAAAATGGATCTCTTAACCTATACCATGGCTAAGGGAGGAAAACAAAGGCCTTAGGATACATAAATTTCTAAGGATCAATGGCCATGAAAATGGCCTTAAAACACTACACTAATCCTCTCTTCGGAAATTGTGGCCATTGGGTGGGATATGGACACCACTCACAAATTTTATGCACCATGTAAGGCACATGGGATCTTGGCCATGGCCAGGGAGTAAGATAGGCCCTATTTGAATGTTGTAAGTATTAGGATTCATGTTGTAGTCCTCAAATAACCATACAAGAATTGTGTAGGGGATATTTATCCTATGTGGGGAATATTTGGCACCATTAATATGTCTTATACAATAAGAATGGGTCTTTGGGCCTTAGGCCATAAACGAAGATTTTTTGTGATAAATGGCCATGGAAAATCTCTTTGACTAGGAATATGGACAAAATTAGTATGTTTTGAACAATAAGAATGGGTATTAGAATTACCTCCACCATGGCCAGGGGAGGAAAACGATATATTTAGGTCCTATAGAAATATTATTAGGGTATTTACCATGGCCAGGGGAGGAAAACGATATATTTAGGTCCTATAGAAATATTATTAGGGTATTTACCATGGCCAGGGAATGAACATAAGGTGATTATTCCTTTTTTACATATTCTTAGGAGAGAGCTTCATGATGTAGTCATAAAAAAACTAGACAAGACCTATTCAAGGGATCTTTCACCTGTGTGCGATATCTTTAGCATCATTGATGTATTTTTTTAAAGAGTAAGAATAGATCTTAGGTACTATACCATGTTGAAGGGAGGAAATTAACAAGGAACTTGGGTCCAAAATGAATCTTTTTGAGTTTAAGGGCCATGCACTAGGCCTTGAACAACCATGTATATCCTTTCTAAATAATATTTATCCTCTAAGTGGGATATGGGTTCCATTAGGAGTTTGTTCACACCACATATGAGATTAAAGGAATATATCATCATTGAGGGATGAAAACAAGTGCCTTAGGCCATAAACAAAGCTTTTATCTGTTTAATGGCCATGAACAAGGCCTCCAACTAGGAATATGGGCACCATTAGTATGTTTTTAACAATAAGAATGGGTCATAAGAACTCTACCATGACTAGAGAGGAAAAAAAGGGCCTTATGTACTAAACATATTTTCTTTGGCTCATTGGCCATTAACAAGGCCTAAAACCACCACATCTATCATATTTAATAGACTATGGTGCTTGGGTGGGATATGAGTGTCATTCACAATTGGAGGGCCATGAACTAGGCCTCAAATAACCATGTAGATCTTATTTAAGAGATATTTTACCTTCCAGTGGAATATGGGTGTCATCAGAAATTATTTTGCACCATATATGTAATTCAAGGTTTATATCATCACTAATTAGGGAGGTTTTCCCCTTGAAGTGGCTTCATTTTCATCAACTCTTTATCAATATCAATGAATGGAGCTAATTCTTTCTATTCTTATGTTATTTGTGGACTTTGGTTCATAACAACAAGGGTGTGCACTATCCCCTCTTCTATTATTATTGGTATCCAAAGGACTAAGAAGGATCATTAAATCATACAATACAATGGGAAAATAAAAGAACTAAAATTAGGTAGGAATGTTTTTTTCCCCATGTATTGTTTGTAGATTTTGTCCACTTATAATTTGGAGTTGGTTCTATTAAGAAAACTTCTTGTATTAAATAATCACTTTTTCTTTATTGAATCTATAGGTAAGGAAGTAAACATGCATATATATTATGTTTCAAGTATTATATTTTAGCTAAGGGTTCAAATACCTGGGCTTCACACTAAAATCCAATGGATATGTCTTTAGGGGTTGGACCCTAGGGATAGTTATTTATGGTGGGTGGTTAACTCTCATAACATTAGCATTGGAGGATTTCCTTGTTTATTAGCATTGCTTAGCATACATTCCAATTGGTATACTAGAGGAAAGAAGAGGAAAATGTTTTAGTTTTTCTAGAAGGGAAGAAAGGAAATGAAGATTCCCTTAGTAAAATGGATAAGAATTGCAAAACCAAAATCCATTGGAGGTTAGGAATTAAAAAAAAAACACTTTGAAACAACCTTGGTCAAATATATCTTAAATATGTTCTTTCCCTAACCATGGACAAGACCTAAGTTCCATACATGGTGTGAAAAAATTGTGAATGGCACCCATATCCCACCCAAGCACCATATAAGTATATTAAAATATAGGATAGATGTGGTGGATTGAGGCCTTGTTAATGGCCAATGAGCCAAAGAAAATATGTTTAGAACCTAAGGCCCTTTTTTTCCCTCTCTATTCATGGTCCACACCTTGAGACCTATTCTTATTATGAAAACGTACCAATGGTTCCAAAGATACCCTACATAGAACTTGTGTGGTTGTTTAGGGACTACAACACAAATCTTGGTCCTGAGAAAATTCAAATAGGGCCTAGGCACCTTATGTTATTTGCTATACATTATGCCCAAAACTTGTGAATGGTGACCATATCCCACCTAAATTCCATATATCCCTTAGAAATAGGCCATATATCCATATATCCATTATGAAAGTTCTCAAATTCAAGGGCCATGAAATATACCTCAAATAACCATGTAGATCTTATTTAAGAGATATTTGACCTTCCAGTGGGATATGGGCGCCATTAATAATTTTTTTACACAATATGTTAGAAAAACAGGACCGCGGAGCAATAAAATAAAACAAATGCAGAAACAAAACACAGAAGACACACAATACAAGAGAGACACAGATTTACGTGGTTCACCCAGTGTGGGCT
>SNQJ01S0202032.1:0-10853 GCA_010110895.2 Picea sitchensis | reverse complement strand
TGTGGAACAACTACATCCTGCATGACTTGTTCTTGTAGACCAGTGACATCGTTTGCAGCTGTTTCTATTGTCACTGTTAGTTTGTTGGAAGAGACTAGTTCTTGTGTGGCAGTCCCTTCGTCAATCATGGAGGATAGTGGACGAAGAATAGGAATTGTCTGTGCCATATCTTGCCATCCAATTGCTGCTTCTGCAGACCTGGTGGACCTGGTTCTTCTCCTAGGTAAAATAGAAACGAAAGCGAGGGATTTCTTCTTTGTTGTTGGAGGAGGAACAGGGCGTTCCTCCTCAACCACACAAGCAGGAAATTTTGGTATACTAGGGTCTGCTATGATTTGTACCTCGTCACTTGATGTGTGATGCACAGAATCATCAGGCGGAGCCGATGATTCTGCTGCGATTTGAGTACATTCAGTGTTAATTGAGAGAATAGTTTCTTGAAGTTCTTTGCACAAAGTAAAACCTGGTATACGTATCTCCGTAGAATTCTCTGTCACAACAACAGGAAGGCTCTGATTTGTTGCGGATGTAATTTGGTCAAGGTTTTTCCGACATTTTCCCTTAAATGGACATTTTCTTCTCTGAGATAATCCACTGGCAGTGACAGTAGGGCTTTGAACGATTGTTACAGCAATAGGAGGCTCTTGTGTTACTATTGGTGCAACAATAGAGGGGGTAGTCGGTTTTGTTGGGACAACGGGGGCCGTAACTGCTATTGCAGTGGACTGTACTGATCTTGTTCACTTTCTAGGTGATGGAGAGATAGGAGAAGAGGTTTTCTTTTTAGGAGCAGGGGGTAGTTTTTCAATGACAGATGTCCTAGCCAAGGGCTGCGACTCATTTCTTGGTCAAGTAGTTGGTTGTTCATCTATTAGCTCAACCACAACGACAGGCTGTGTCACTTCAACTCTGTCGAGGCTCATTTGGCTGGTGCTAGAATGGCCTCGGGTTGTGCGTTTGCTTCTCTAAGTCGTCTTACGAGCAACGACAGTAGGGGGTTGGACTGTTGTTGCAGTCGAGGGTAGAGCCTTAGGAAGAGGTCCAATGACTGTGTTTTCAAGTACTGGCGCAATCATATTTGCAGGGATAGAATGTGGTTGGTCTGCTACATCAGGTAATGGGTTATTGGAAATGCCCATACCTTTGTGAATTAATACTCTGATGAGTCTGTGATTAGAAAGGCGATTCTTGGGGTTCTTGGATTTTTTTACAAAATGAGCCATGTTATGCAATGAATGGAGGAGAAAATAAGGAATGTTTATGAATTTTTGATGTTGCAGATGTGATAATAAGATGAAATCAAAAAAATAAACAACTTGGTACTTGCCTTCACAGGTAATGTACCTTTTGACAAACTCTGCGACTTTCCCCCATGGCTCTGGTAAGGAATTGACATCTACACCTCTGCCTTTGGTCTGAACTTGCTCATTGTCGATGAGGAAACCCTTCTGTGCATCCGGAAGATGTGTTTTTCTATTAAACCATTCGTCTCCTGTGGTTGGCAATCCTGTCACAGCAACAATGCTTTCTTCTGTCACTGGAATCTTCACCCCATTCACCATTGAATACCCTTCGGTGAGATTTTGACTAAACTCCAAATCCTTGTCTTCATTATACCCCTGGAGTTTCTTAAAATACAATATCCAGCCAGCCTGGAGAAATATTTGGTAGGCCTCTGGGTGTAACAACAAAGTGTCCAGATTTGTTGGTTCATACCTCACAGCTGATCCTCCCATGATGTCGCTTGAAAGTGTAACAGGTACGTAGGAGGAGAAACTAGCACCTAAATCAGAGACATAGCAAGTTCGAACGTGGTTTGCATAGAGAATACAGTGTTTCAGCAAAAATAAGTGTGGTCGAAAAGGTGGTGGAGGTGAGTATAAAATTTGGTTTGGATGGCTAGATTTGCGTTTCCCCCCCCAACTAATCGAATTGGCTCCAGGTGCATCGATTTATGACAACCGGTGAGTAACAAGAAAGCATTCTTTTATATCTTCATTACTTTAACATGGAGGATTAGTCACGTACCTCATATCTTACCGCACATAACGATCTGTCGAAGTAACCGTACTATCCAACTGTCATCTGAGTCGCGTGGAATAGCTGAAATGATGAAGGATGGCGTGAGAAATGATTATATGACAAATGGAGTAGAGATGGAGTCCTTTTTGTAGTTGACCAGCTGGAAATCGCCGAATATGAAGTTAAGAAATGATGAAGCAACACTTTCGGACAAAGAAAGCGGAAAAGATAGTAGCGATATTCACAAATTAGTGGTGCTACAACACAGAAAGATTGTAGAGTAGGAGTAGCAGCATTGGCAGAAATGCGAAAAAGAAAGAGTGAAGTGGCAAGAAAGAATAACAACTATCAGTGTATCAGCAAGTACTTTGGCCAAAATGGCGAAGGGAAAATGAGATGGTCGGAAAAGAAAATGGTGTAACCGCATGAAAATCGACCATTGTGTAACGATAGGGAAATTGGCCAATTTATCGGAAAAGGGGTGTAACAGCATGGAAATCGGCCAATTTTTCGGAAAAAGGGTTTAACAGCATGGAAATCGTTGAATTTATCGGAAAAGGGTGTAACAACATGGAAATCAGCCAATTTATCGGAAAAGGGGTGTAACAACATGAAAATCAGTTAATTTATCGGAAAAGGGGTGTAACAGCATGGAAATCGACCAATTTACTGGAAAAGGGGTGTAACAACATGGAAATCGTCCAATTTATCGGAAAAGTGGTGTAACAACATGGAAATCGACCAATTTATCGGAAAAGGGGTGTAACAACATGGAAATCGGTCGAACGTTGAATCACTTAGTTTTTAGGAAGTTTTTCAACTTCCATAAACTAATCGTTTTACTCCTTTTTCTGTACTCAATCTTGTTGTTCATCACTTCACCTGCACACACATAACTGCATGATACCATTCAAGGCTGAATTTATTAGCATAGTAAAGAAATATAAAAATTTCAAACAAAAACAGAGAAATGCAAATTTTGCTGAGTTTATTTATATACAAGGTCTGAGCAAAATAAGTCCTAAGGTTCAGAAGGGAAAGGAGCAAGCTCCTTTCCTTTTAAGAATTGATAACCTGTATCAACTGTACATCTAGATTTGAATTCTGCCTTGGGCAGTGGTCGCTGATACAGATGCAAGTGATGACCATTTGCATGTATCTGTGTATTGGATCCATCAATAGTGATCAACCTGACTATCCCATTGGGAAAAACAATGTCTACCTCATAAGGTCCTAGCCATTGTGTACACATCTTACCCTGAAATTCTTTAAAGCGCGAATCATACAACAGAGCCCAATCTCCTCTCTGGAATAATTTCTTCTTGATGACTCAGTCATGTCATTTCATTCTCTGTTGTTGAATCACCGTGGTTTGATGAATAACATCCAAACACTTTTCATCAAGCTCATTGAGTTGTTATAGTCTGTCCTTATGTGCCATAGTCAAGTCAAGGTCCACTGTTGATGCAGTTCTTAAGGTTTTGATTTTGAATTCAATGGGAAAGACAGGGCTTTTTCCATATACCAGCGCATAAGGAGAAAAACCAGTTGTGTTCCTCCAAGTCATTCGGTAAGCCCATAGAGCTTCATGCAATCGGTCAGACTAATCCCTACGATGTTCTCTCACTGTTTTAGTAAGAATGGCTTCGATAACTTTGTTGGTGCTTTCCACCTGGCCATTGCCTTGTGGATGGTATGGAGAAGCTATTCTATGTAAAACATGATATTTACTAAGTAGGGCTTCAAAATTATGTGATGTGAAAGGCAACCCTCCATCAGTTATTAATTCTCTAGGAACTCCAAACCTAACAAAGATATCTTCAAACAAAAATGCTAGGACAACTTCTTCTGAGGCTCTGATGAGTTCTTTTGCCTCCACCCACTTGGTCATGTAATCTATATAGACCAATATATAGGCTTTTTGATTGGAAGGTGGGTTAATGGGTCCTACGAAATCCATGGCCCATCTTTCAAAAGGTTCTAACAATACTTGAGGCTGGAGAGGCATCTCATCTCTATGATTTGGTTGACCCATTCGTTGGCAACTGTCACAAGTTTGGACATATTCCTTGGCATCTTTAAATATGGTGGGCCAAAAATAGTCAGCCCTTAAAATTTTATGCCCAGTCCTTTTATCAGCAAAATGACCCCCACAAGGGCCATCATGGCAAGCTTTCAGCAGATCATACACTTCATCATCCCTTACACATCTCTTGATTTCTTGATCCAGGCCTGTGTAGAAAAGGTATCCTCCTATCCAACTATACTGAGCACTATTCTGAATAATCTTCCTTCTTTCTCGAGGAGATAGATGTGGAGGTACCTTCCCTGCAACCAAATAATTAGCAATGTTTGCATACCAACGTGAGTGACCAGATACTGCAAACAAATGTTCATCTGGAAACGAATCATCTACAGGTAAATTATCATCATTTATATCTAATCTTAAGAGAAAATCAACAACCACATTTTATTTTCCTGGTCTATCTACTATAGTGACGTCAAATTCTTGTATTAGTAACAACCATCTTGTTACTCGGGCATTAGTAATAGGTTTATTCATCAGATATTTAATTGTTGTATGATCAGTATGAATAAAAGTAGGATAACCAATGACATAATGCCTGAATTTATTGATTGCGTAAACTATTGCTAAGAATTATCTTTCAGTAACTGTATAATTTAATTCAGCAGGAGCCATGTTCTTGTTGATATAGTAGATAGCATAGGGCTCTTTGTCCTCCTTCTGCCCTAGTACTGCACCAATTGCAGTATCTGAGGCATCTAAAGAAATGTGAAAAGGCAGAGCCCAATTAGGCCCTCTCAAAATGGGAGTTGTGGAGAATTTCTGTTTCAGATCTGCAAAAGACAATTCACAGTTGTCAGTCCAATGAAAGTCAACATCTTTTGTTAATAGGAAAAACAAGGGAGAGGCAAGTTTGGATTTTTTTTTAATGAATCTCCTGTAATATCTAGCATGCCCTAAAAAACTTCTTACATCTTTTTGAGTTGATGGAGTTGGAATGTCCAAAATCACTTGGATTTTGGCTGGGTCTACCTGAATTCCCGCATAAGAAATGAAGTGTCCCGACACTACACCCTCGCTCATCATCATATGGCACTTTTATGTACTTAAAGAAAGATGAGTCTGTATACATATTTTGAGCACTTTTTCCAGATTAGTCAAAGCTTCATCGAAATCAATACCATAAGGTGTAAAGTCATCCATGAATATCTCCATACAGTCATTCACCATATCAAAAAAATACCAATTACAACTCTTTGGAAAATGGTTGGTGCATTACACAATCCAAATGGGAGAACCTTGTAGGCAAATGTACCCCAAGGGCTAGTAAAGGTGGTCTTATCTTGTTCCTGTGGAGCAATCTTTATCTGGTTATAGCCATTGAATCCATCTAAGAAAGAGAAAAACTTTTTCCCAGCTAGGTTGTCTAGAACCTGATCAATAAATGGCAGAGGGAAATGATCCTTCTGTGTGGCCTTATTCATGGCTCTATAGTCCCCACAAACTCTCCATTTCGCATTATTTTTAGGTACAATAACCAACGGTGATACCCACTCGATGTCTGATATAGGGTAAATGAAATCGGCATTGAGAAGTTTCTGGAGTTCCTCCTTAACAATTTCTTTAAGGTTTGGGTTCATCCTTCGCTGGGGTTGGAAAATGTGTCAACATTATTCCTTAATGTATATATGGTGGGTGCATAGTTCAGAGGAAATGCCTTTCATATCCATGTAATCCCATGCAACTGCTTCTTTATGTTCAATTAGTAATTTCATCAATCTACGAGTTTCAGCAGTGGATAGATCGAGATTGATGTTCAAGGTTTTTCCAGGTTCAATTTCTACAACAATTCTCTTAGAACTGACTTTAGGAAATAATTCAGCTGATGTTGTTTCATCATCTTTTGTTACAGCGTTTGTTGTTACAACGATTGTTGTTATAGCTGAATCAATTTGATTTCCGGTGGTTTCTGAGAACATTTCTGAGCTCATCTCTCCCTGGGCGATAGGGTCGAAGACTCTAATCAATCGGTGGTGCGTGTTTTTTGTAACAGCAGAGGAGTCACAAATAAAGCAGTTGATTAATTTGTCCTCTGTCTCGTCCTTGAAACTCCGAGCTTTTCCTATGGTTAGCACAGGCATAACACTTTCATCCTCAGTGTCCATCCATAAAGAATTTTCAGGCTCCGCACTAGGTGTAGCATGAGGATATAGGGTCAGTTTTTTTGTGTCATAACCATCAGAGATGGTCATGGAACCAGCTCTACAACCAATGAAAGCATCAGTTGTAGCTAACCATGGTCTTCCCAGAATTAGAGGGTGGCCCCCCAGACGGGTTTTGGGTTGCAAAACGAAAAATCAACAGGATACTCCCATGAATCCACTGAAATGACTAAATCATCAATTGATCCTTCTGGTCTGATGGTAGAAAAATCAACTAATTCTAGAACAGTGGGAGTAGGTCGGAATTGTGTTCTGAGTTGCAACAATTGGGTAGTTTCTATTGGCATGATGTTAATTGCCGCCCATAATTCAACTAGCACACGGGGAATAGACGTCTATCCAATTTTGACAGTGACTGTAGGGTTTCCTGGGTCACCATATTTCATAGGTGGGGTTTTGCCTAACATCAGTTCAGACAAATCCCCCACTACATGCACTGTGAGGGGGTCCCTCGGTTTTCATCTAGGTCTTTTTATACAGAGATCTCTTACAGTCTTGGCATAAATAGGGACATCTCTTATCGCTTGCAATAGTGGAATATTAACGTGCAGATTTTTCAATTCTCCTAAGAGATTGAAAGATGGTAATTCAACAGGTTTGGTAATTGTCAGTCTTTCAGGGAATGGAAGGAAGCAGATGGTCTTTCCCTCGATTCCTTGTATGATTTTGAAGATGGAGCATCTTCAATTATTGGCTCGACTATTCTCCCTGATCTTAATTTGATTTCATCACAAGGCATAGGAGTAATAGACAGGGCTGACACATTGTGTATATCTATGTTTTGAACGACCTTATTATCTAGTTTTGGGTTAGGTTGCACATGCATCTGAGGTCGTAAGGGAGGATTTTTCGGTGGGGCATTGGGAGGTAACTGTAGCTGTTGTTGTTGGTACTGGGGTTGGAACTATTGTTGATAGGGGTTCGGTTGGTGATGGTTTTGATAACTGAGTTGTTGTTGAGGGCCTCTCCAATATGGGTTCCATTGTCCATGATTATTCTGTTGATGGGGTATAGGTAACCATGCATTGGGATCTTGATAAGGGGGTGGCATCTGATGTGGAGGGGGGACGTTCGTCTAGCCATGTAGTGGCTGATTGTTCCAATAATTAAGGGATGCAGGAGAGAATTGAGAGTTCATACCTTGACCTCTTGGCTGCCATTGTCTTCTTTGTGTTATTAGATAGACAACCTCTGCTTCCTCACTAGTTGTCTTCATTGATGCTTTTACTCCTGGTAGAAAGGGACATTGGTCAGTAGCATGATCTATTTCACAAATAAGACATAACTGGACACTATTCAGCGGGCACTCCTTTGGTGGATGTTTCTTTTTGCATTTCGGACAGAAAATGCACAATGCTTGCTCTGATTCTGCTTGTTTCTGCTTGACCTGCAAAGTGTCCATTTGTGAAGCAAAAGAGTTAATCATCTCTGTTTTGAAATTTTCTAACAGATTACCTATTTCTGCTCTTGTTGCTCCTCCATTTGCTGATTTTTGTACCCTTGAAAAAGTGGTATCCTTGGAAGTTGACTTATTCCTTGTATATCCTTGAGAACATCTTTTACAGAGATCTACAATGTCCTCATAAGATTCCTTAGATATATCTCCTTTTCCAAGCATATTTAGTATATCTAAACAATCTTCTCTAACTCCTTTTAGCAAAATAGTTTTCAAAATGTCCTTACTCACATCCAGATGTCCAGACCTTTGTAGATTATACTGGAGTCGTTCCACAAAATCTTCAAGGGTCCCATCCTCCTTCTGAGACATTTTGAACAATTCCTCTCTTCGTTCTCTTGTTTGGCAGTAGTCTTGGTACTTGTTTAGGAAAAGCTGCCTCATTTGTACCCATGTTGAAATGTTCTCTCCTCCAAGGCTCATGAACCATCTTAATGCATTACCCTTCAATGTAGCTGGAAACAGTTTAAGCTTTTGTGTAGTGGTAGTGTAGTCATAGCTTTTGATCTTCGTTGTTTTGTGGATTCCCCTGGTGGAACTCTTCTTCATTATCCCCTTGATTTTCCCTACGTTCTCTTTCTCTCCACTCAATATGAAAAGCGTCCCACTCTTCTTTAGTGACTATCCGACCGTTGATCTGATAAACCGCTTCTTCTGGATTTTCCCTGTTCTGAGCTATACTTCCTTGATCTTCAATGTTCTCCAGTGTTGCTTGCTGATTTGTTGGTGACAAATCTTCAACTTCAACTTCAGCTTCAGCTTCAGCCCTTGATGAAAACGATGTTTCGAGAAGGGGTAGTTCTGATGACTGAGGATTACATCTTCTTGGAGGATTTGCAGGGTGAAAAATAGATCCTGAAGAAGAATCTGCTCTGGCTATAATCTCATCAACAAAGGTTTGCCTTCCCAGTGTAGGATTTCTTCCTCCATGTCCTCTGGTACCTGTAGGGTTAGTATTTTGGGGAATACATCCTCGCGTTCCTCGATTCATGCAGACTAATCATTCCTAAGAAAGAAAACTAATGTGCTTACAAAAATCTATAATTATCTTCCCCGACAATGGCGCCAAAATGTTGGGCTCTTTAATTGTTTAAATAAATAGAAAATTAAGGTGTTCAATATAAATTGTCAACCCAGGGAAGTCTGTTGTTTCAAGATAATTGTGCACAGTCTATGCTAGATTATGAAAGCAACACTAATCTAATTGTAGTAGGGAAGTTTTAAAAAGAAACAAAAATGATCACTAACACAATTGTGCTGATACAGCTGAAGTTCTACAGAATTGAAATCATAGTCGAAATCTAAACTGATGAGTGTATAAGAACCCTGGATTACCTACTCTAGTCAAACTTTGTATTTTACTTTTGCAGGAAGAAGTTCTATACTATTTGCAGAAAGGAAATTTACTTATTGCAAGAAAGTAATTCACACTTTTACTTTCTTTTACTTGGAACAAGATTTTAATCTAATGCAAAAAAAGGGAAAGAAATTCTCCAACAGTGTTCAACAATCAACTTCTAATTCTCATGAAACAGATTTATGCGCATCTAACAGAGGGAACTAGACTGTAACAACAATTGTATTCTAGAAATGTTTAACAGATAAATCATTCATGTTAAAACAACTAATCTGGAATTCAAAACAGAAGGGAATCTGTCAGGAAGGTGGGCCCTTTCCTTCTCACTGAATCCACTCAAAGAAATAGGCTACAATCCGCTAAGAAACTCAATCCACTATTTTATTGATTTGCAAAAATGTTCGTGTACAATCACCTTTACTTCACTTCACTTTCTCACAATAAAAATCCGTCCCTTCTGATTACAAAAACTCTGTTATTTAAAGTCAGAGTCATTCAGTTAAAACAAAATCAAAACAGCCTTGAGAATCCTTGATTCTCAAGCTATTCATATAATATCATTAATACAAGATCTAGAACTAATCTTGTAAGCCAAAACATGTAACATCTTTCAGGATCGGTGTCATTTGTTGCAACAGTCGTGTAACAGCGGAATCGGTGGAATTTGTTGCAACAGTCGTGTAATAGCAGAATCGGTGGCACTTGTTGCAGCAGAGGTGTAACAGCTTCCAGGATTGGCGCATCGTTGTAACAGCTTCCAAGATTAGCGCATAGCTGTAACATCTAGTGTAACAACAACGACCATTCTTCAAGACTTGGTTGTTCTATTCATTTTGATCATTAGTTGAATCATTTTATGGGTAAAACATGTGAAACGTTACCAATCAAACATGCTAAGTAAATGAAAATATAAAAGCAGGATAAATGATTCATACCTTGGAAAAAGGGTCTTAGCCTGCATTATAGTAGGCATTAGTGTAGAAATGATAAGGTTGAATGGGCAAAAGATGTGGTGAAAAAGGGACATTTATGGGTCCTAACATTAACCTCTATAACCTCTAATCCAATAAATCCTAACCCTTAATTCTCTTAACACCTAATATATAATTATCGCTCATAACCCCTAACACTTGATATTTATAAGCTTAACGGATACATCTCAACCCCTATAATCATTGACCGTCAACACCTAACTCATCTATCCTTAACAATATCTAACACCCAACCCTTAAATCTTGTATAACCTTTATACCATATATCCCATATCACCTCTTCCCTTAACCACTAATCCAATAAATCCTAACCCTTAATTCTTTTAATCCCTACATGTTAATTTCTATAACCCCTAATCCAATAAATCCTAACCCTCAATTCTCTTAATTATTTTAACCCCTACATGTTAACATCTATATCATATAACCCATATAATCCTCAATAAATCCTAACCCTTAATTCTCTTAATTCTTTTAACCCCTACCTGTTAACATCTATAGCATCTAACCCATCTAACCCATATAATCATTGTAACTTCTAATCCATATAACCCCTAATCCAATAAATCCCAACCCTTAATTCTTTTAACCCCGACATGTTAAAATCTAGAGCCTATAACCCATATAATATAATCTGTATAACCTCTAATCCATATAACCTTTGACAATTATAACCACTAAACCCTATAACTCATATAATCCTCACCCCCATAACTTCACACCCTCAATTCTTATACTTTATAATATTTAACACTTAAAACATTATAAGTCATGGAAA
>SNQJ01S0202030.1:0-16886 GCA_010110895.2 Picea sitchensis | reverse complement strand
TTGGTCTCTAATTGCATGTTCAACAAATATAACGGAAAGCATAACTAACTAAGTTGAAAACACATTCAATAAGAAAATACTTACAAATCAGCCATGATAAAATACCAAACAAATTACACAATTCTGCATCATAACTTAGCATGGCTGCATATATTAGCCCAATAGGAACTTGAAGCTTGGATTATGTAACCTTGCTTCCAAGTCCTTTCTTGCAAAAAAAAAGATCTATTAGAAAATGAGTGGATATACATAGGGAACAGGCCAAGGAGTTATAAAGTATGCCTCTCAGTTGCAATTCAAAAGAATTATTAAATGCTACATTGCCATTAGTTAACTAATATATTAAGTGAAATCTATGTCTTATGCAATCATAGATTGGGCTCAATCGTTGAGTGAATATTTTAGTTATGTTTTGTTCACTTTATTCGAGGCTTTCTGGTATTCCAGAGCGTTGATACGTTCCTTAAGCCATTGATTTTCCTCCATATCTTGAAGATGTCCTTTCCAAATGCTTGGGCTATAGCAATACTAGTTATGGCCAAGGCATTGGTGTAGCAAGTCGGGTGGCCATAAATACAAACTCAGTAGTTACAATCATCCTCTGATTGTCACCCGTTTTCTTTTTCTTGAATAGATTCAAAGGTTTCTTGAATAGATTCAAAGGTTTCCAAGACAATGAAAGAATCATCATTGTCATAGCTTTCAGGGAAATTATCAAGTAGTGTCATTAAACATGATGGCTATAGAGGAAGAATGAGAAGTTTGTATGGCTAGAGAAGTGTAAGCAAGCTTTTGCAAATCTTAAGCAACCATTTTTCATCACCTTCCTTTTCTGATCATTTGCATTGACGATATCATGACCGTCATAGCTTTCAGGTAAATTATCAAGCAATGTTGTTAAACATGATGGCACTGTTGTAGAGCTCGTTCATTCGCCTGAAATTCTCAAATCTACTTCCTTATGCTACCAATTGTTGGTTTCGAGTTCATCATCACCGTATGTAAGTGTTGCATTTGTCTTGGTTGTCGTAGTTTGGGATTTGACACCTTCCTCTGCCATGGTGGGCTCTTCGCTGCTTTGACCTATTGTAGTATCCATGTTGCCAATCTGAGTTGCTTGTGTCTTCGTTGCATTGGCAGATAACTATCCCACATCAAGGCCATATGTTAATGACACTTGCATTTGCTTTGGGACCGACTTACATAGATTTTGATCAATCCTCTCTAGTTTTGTTGCATCTTGCTTTCTAGCCTGAACTGAATGGTAATCCTTGGCTCGTCTACATCCTTCCTCTTTCGGGCACTCTGGATGGTGGTATGGAAAAGTTAACCTTTGATATTTGAAATACTAGTAGAGGGCAACATGAACTATGCTATATTGGACTCAAAGGAGAATTGCCAAGGATAAAGAAATGGCATGAAAGACGCAAAATCTCATAACTTTAATCACTTTTGGGAACCACAAGCCTCCCATTGAGAAAGTGTGATCCAAAAAAGATGGTCAATAAATGAAATGGCATGGTTATTAAAGGTTAAATGACTAAGGACAAATGCTCAAGCTCAGAAGGGGGAGAAAGCTAAGACCCACTAACACCGAGAATTAAAGGTGAACTCAAATGGATCACTAGCTTATGCATCGATAACTTTAAGTTATAGTTGAGTTCAAGGTTCCATTTCTAGACTCATAGGTTCATATATCAATGAGACTGTGGGTAGAAGTAAGACACATATACCATCCCATCATGGCTTCATCATGGTAGTCTAGAGTCGCATAGGCAGAGGCCTTTCATTTCACACAGATAATGGGAACTAATTGAAGAGGAGATGAAGGTGATGTGGAGGTGGTGTCAACCCTTTCCATGTGTGTCTTTGGACCATTTTCTAATCTAGAAAGTGTGCATCTCCTTCATGGTTTCAAGGTTGTGTGTGCATATCATTTGATCTAGATTAGTTTGGATAACTTTCACCCACATGGGGACACAAGGGTCCTTGTTAGAGCTTGTATGCCTTCTAACCATGTGCCAATGAGCTTACAACATGTGGCATAGAGGAGTGGGGCCTGAGATCTAGAAATCCAGTAGCACAAACTTGTCCATGTCAAGCATAACCCCAAAGGTATGAGCATAGATGGGATCCACCTAGAAATGGAAGTGAGAACAATTAGAGGATATGTGGACTCTCGACCCATGTCAATGAAAACCCTTCAACCACTCATAGATAATTCCTTAGAACACACATTGATGGAGGCCCCACCATTCATAGAGAACCCTAGAGCCACGTGAAATCCACGTAGGTGAAGTAGTGACACTCTACATAAATTGATCTTATTAGTAGTTTGGCCTTTTGAAAAAAGGAGCAAGAGCATGAGGAAGAGAAATATGATGGTCAACAACAAGAAAGGGGTTTAACAATTTGGGTTCCTTTGGTTGGAGTAGGGTTTCTAGGAGATGTCTAAAAGGCATTGATAAGGGGAGAGAATTAAAGGCACCAACAATAGTGATAGATCTAGAGAGAGATGAAAGTGGTTGTGGAGAAATTATGGAAAGTAGAGGAAGATTTCACCCTTGTAGTCTTTGATTCATTACCAGAGGATAATCCATTAATAAAAAGATAAGAGCAATCCATTTCAAGCTACAATTTCCCCATTAGGTTTCTCCCTGATATATTCTTCATGTTCTAATATGTGATTGTAGTATTTCTTGCACTAATTTCTTTGCACAAATATAGGGTCTATTTGGGTGAATTGAGTTGGCTACATGTTGATAGATTATAGATCACCCCCTCCCCCCCGAGATTCTTTGTTCTCAAAACATGGATAGGAGAAGTTGTCATGACTAAGGAAACAAGATGATAATATCTTCAAAGGTTTGGACAATATTGCGACATTGTGGAGTGTTCAGTATACCCTAAGTTAAAATATTTGAAATAGTATAGTGACATTTGATGAGGAATTCTTCAATTGCAAATTTAAATACTTTGGAAACAAGTTGAATTGGCATCTTGATATTTTGGAATAAGAACTAAGCTTTGTTCCATTGATGTTGGTATGTTGACTATTGCTTACAAATTATGTGATTAGGTAAAATGATGACTATTGTGCTCTATGCAAAAGATGGTGGTTGTTCTTACTTATTTTTCTATGTTTCATAGATATTTTTCTTAATTATATAGCAAGAAATTACAATTATTGCAATGAATTACCTTGATTTGTAGATGCTCTGAATCCACTGTTATTAAAGAACAATGGGATGTAATTAACAATGGATTCCTGACTAGCTGATCATTTCCACAACAAAGTAGTTTCTATTTTGGCAACAACTAAGATTTCTTCCCTCCTTTTGACTTAGTAATTAAAATATTTTGTATGATCTATTAATTTTTTGAGTTATAATTATTTGATCATATATTTTTTTCTTCTTTTATTAGTTAAATGATATGTCACAAGAAAAAAAAATTAGTGCAACCACCAGTTGGAAGTAGAGGTGGCCACAAGAAGAGCTCAAATTACCTATGAGACCAATTGTAGTATTTGTTTAAGATAGAATGAATATATTGTAATACAATTTTGATGTTATAAGGTGCTTAAGATGACTTATATATGCATTGATTAGTCACTATAGAGCTCAAATTACCTATGAGACCAATTGTAGCATTTGTTTAAGATAGAATGAATATATTGTAATACAATTTTGATGTTATAAGGTGCTTAAGATGACTTATATATGCATTGATTAGTCACTATCATGAACAAAGATGATCTTTAATTTATTAATTATTATTATGGTTTTAATATATTGTTCTATTATATTTATCTACATTACTCAAGTTTGGCTGGCTGTACTTTTTGAGGAAACCGAGTCTAGTGAACACTTCCGAGAGTAACTTGAACATGAGTCATATTTGTGACACAAGAAGAGCTCAAATTACCTATGAGATGGCTGGCTGTACTTTTTGAGGAAACCGAGTCTAGTGAACACTTCCCAGTCTAACTTGAACATGAGTCATATTTGTGACACAAGAAGAGCTCAAATTACCTATGAGACCAATTGTAGTATTTGTTTAAGATAGAATGAATATATTGTAATATAATTTTGATGTTATAAGGTGCTTAAGATGATTTTTATATGCATTGATTAGTCACTACCATGAATAAAAATGACCTTTAATTTATTAATTATTATTGTAGTTTTAATATATTGTTATATTATATTTATCTACATTACTCAATTTTGGCTGGCTGTACTTTTTGAGAAAACCGAGTCTAGTGAACACTTTCCGGTCTAACTTGGACATGAATCATATTTGTGATTTTGATTTGCCTATCAAACGTGAGTAGATACAATGAGTTTGATTCACAAGTCAAATTGATTTTACAAATTTAACTAACTAGTAAAATTTCATCATCTTTTTATAATAAACATTAAAAAAACATAAATAAACACTCATTTTGTTTATTTCCTGATCTAATTTCATAGTAGACAACCAATAAATTAATTCAGTATGAAACACACTTTTCCAAAAAAAAAATTGTAATTTTGATTAAAATAACCATATTGAGTCTTCAAGTTTGATTTTATGAATATCATTTTTATTTCTATAAAAATTCATATTGAATGTCACATTGACAACTAGTTGAATAAAGTACAGAACCAAATGAAATTCTTTGTAAAGAATGAATTGTTTGTCAAGTTTGATTTTGTGAATGTCATTTCTATTTTTTTTAAGATTCACATTGAAAATCACATTGTCAACTAGTTGAATAAAGTACAGAACCAAATGAAATTCTTTGTGAAGAATAAATGGTTTATTTGTTAATTATTTGTCAATTTTTCAAGACTAAAATATAATTATTTCTCTATGAAAAATATGCAACTTCCAAAAAAAGTATTTATAAATTCATGTTAACCATAAATTATTTTCAACATGTTATTATTCCCTGCTTACTACAGTGGAATATATTAATCAGTTTGCAATAAAATTTTGGCATGTAAAAAATATTAAATTTTAATTTTAAAATTTATGAATTATTTCAACACTAATTGGTTTTCATCATCTTCTGGTCAATTATCTGTGGAAATAGCAAGTATGTGCTTGTCATTACACGTATCTACCATCGTTTTAAATGAATGTGAAGGATCTGCTTGAATTTGCTTCCACATTATTTTTCTCTGGAATGTTCTCCAAGTGAAAATTTAAAGAAGGATAGGTCATTGTCATATTGAATCTCTAGGTGGTGTTGAGGAGTTAATGAGTGACTTGTTGAGGGTGTTAATTCTCACATTTAACATTACATGTTTTCACCTACAGCAAGCTCCTCCATTTTCACAAAGGCCTCACACTTGGAGGCGAAGGGCATTCTGTTTACAAAGTTCTTGGTAATTTTGACAAATTCTGTGATCTATTCCTTCTCTTTGGATGAGGTCATTACGCTGATAGACATCCTGCTAATTTCTGCAATAATGGTGTGAATTATTCTGAGTGTTTGTATAAAGTCATTCCGCTTATAGCCTTTATATAGTATATTCAATTGGGTTGAACCATTTCTTTTTTTATAACAACTATAAATAAGTTTCAAATTATAATTATAACCATCTTTATGTCTATCTAATAAAAGGAAATGCTTAAAAACTAGTGAAGTTGCAGCTATCAAAAAAAATGTTCTGCAAGACAAATGGTATAAAAATTGTGAATTACAAATAATGCTTCTTATGGAGCACCCCATTATTGTATATTTGAAACACTGTTTTCTTTCCAACCACTTACCTCAATTTGGTTCTTGAGTATGCACCAGATAGCAGTACACTAGAATTAATAAACGGATGCCTTCATGTAAAATTGTACACTTATCAGAGTTGCTCGTTGCTCCTTTTCATGTAGTAGAACAAACCGACATGATTTTGTTTATAAGGATGTTGCCTGATACAATGTCTTTGCAGAGCACTAGTTTAAGATAATAAAAAAAACAGATTGTACACAAAACTCTAGTTTAGAGTTTAAGATTAAAAAAAAAAAACAGATTGTACACAAAACTATATTAGTATTACTATATTTTAAAACCAAAATATGAGATTCAATTACTTCTAATTCTGATTCTTGTGGTTGAAAAAATATCTCAACAATCTCCAACAAATCAATCCAACTATACTATTAAGTAATTTTAACAGTTTATGCTCATTATGCAATTGGGTATGTCACAGAGACATCAAACTACAAAACCATTTGGTAAGTCCTATCATCACCTTGCAACAATATTAACACCATTGTAAGATGTATTTGAGCAATTCGCTAAAAAGATACTTCCATAGGTCAATTCTCTCTCACAACTGATTTTATGGTAAGCATCTCATTTTTAAATGTAACACCATCTGATAATATCTCGTACTTCTTAATTTGGCATGTAAAACTGGTGGTTTTCTTAAAATGGTTGTAGTTAGACCCGCTTCTCCTTGGCCGACTCAAACATAAAGAGAGGCTGGGCATGGTCGCCATGAATACGGGCAGAGAGCGCTGGTTGTTTTAAGTGGAGCGCCACACGTTCAACACTCCACATCCATCACGCCTCTCATCAATAACAACGTTCATTGCCATCGCCTGTTTGTACAACAAACCAACCATTTAGCAACTTGTGGAGGCAGAAGTGGAGAAAATCCTTAGTTTTACTCTCTTCTCTGTAACCGCAGAGTATGAATTTAGTACTGCAATTGGTGATGGCGTTGGAACCTTGCTTTAGTGTTCATTTTTGAGTTTTTGTCAATTCCTTACGTTTTGGGATACAATATTGGAATTTTTATTCCGTGTTGGCTAAACGTTTTTATTTTTTGTGTTTTTTTGGCTGGAATCGACAAAGTAAATTTAGATAAAAATTTTAGAATACTCGATTTATATAAATTTAGTTACTTGATTTGGATAAATGGATTCAGCTTGCTCAAAAACCCTTGAAACATTTGATTTATACAAATTTAATCACTCAAATCTGCAGATCCAACCATTCATTATCTAATTTCTGACAAACTCAAACAGAAAAAATTAACTGAAAACATCAGAAAAGTAAAACTTTCAACTACTGCTTTTCATTCCACACTGCTTTTCATTCCACACTGGATTAACTCTTATGTTTTTTGAAATTTCCATGAAATTAACTTTTATGTTTTTTGGAATTTTCATTGGAGGATGGGATTAACTTTTATGTTTTTTTTTGAATCCATGGTTGTTATAAGTTTAGTTTTGAAAAATTTATGAAAGAGACATTCCATTTGAAAAAAACATGTTTTAATTATAAGGATAATTCTGAGCTTCTAAGGTTTTTTAGTTTTATTTTTTTAATTTGTTGTTACTCAATTTTAATTACTATATCTTTTAGTTTGATATCTTTTAAAATATTCTCATTACTTTGTTAACAAGAATATGTTGTATAATTTATTCCTTTACTTTGTTAACCTTACATAATTAATTATTTTATTATTGGATTGAAACAAAAAGGATTTTAGAACTTTATTATTATTTAATTTTCATATATTCATTTAATTATGGTTATGGAATAAACAAATCACTAAATGTCATATGTGTGTGTGGGTGGTGTAGTTGGTTATGATATTAGTCTTATATTATCTCCATCTCAAAAGGTTAAATTGTCATAGTAGTGAAGGATAATTGGATTACTAAACTGGTCACTTCATGGAAGGTTATTAGTCTCTTTGTTTATGGAAGGTTGTTAGTCTCTTTGTTTATGTAGAGGAGGGTCTAAGGATTTTCAATATGTTTCTTGTGAGTTTGTCATTGAGGTTCTATAGTATATGTTGAGGTGGGTAGGACTCATATCTACATTTTAACATACATTGCATTTTAACATAAAAGATTTGTGATGTTGCAATTCAATGATAGATTATGAACGTTGGCATTAAGTTAGACTTATAGTAAACTATCCGTTTTAAGGTCTTCATTGCTAGATTTGGGTGAAAGGGGCATTCGTGGCAGATATTCCTAGAGTTGGGTTTAAAGTTGTTAAGGTGTATGGTGTATCTTTGTTAGCTCTCTTCAAGGAGAAAAGGGAGAAGCCATGATCATGAACTATATATATATACTTACCTATCATTCAATGCATGTGGTTTGCAATGACTTGCAACTCTGAGAAGTAGAAAGTTCTATGAGAAGGTAGTTACATTATTTTTAATGACTTCTTGATATTTTTACTCGATGAATTTTTGAATTAGAGTTTTATATATTTAATCTTGTATTAAGTTTGGATAACATTGTTTACATAGTCTTATGGTTTAATATGTTTATGGTAAAACTTATTCAACATGATTAGAAAAAAAATACAACCTGAGTGGACCTAATTGTTAAACAAGTGTAGGTTCAAATCCAAAGGGGGATAGGGTATGTATACCTCCGTAGACTTTATTAGTCAAATCGTTGCGCAAATATATATGTATTTGTGAAGATATTTCATTTTTCTCCCCAAACAACAGGGTTTTGGCAGAGGAGGTTTGTCTATGCCTTCCTAGCTTAGTGCTCTTATCGGTGACAAATTTGTGTATTTCCTTCAGAACAAGATATTTTTTTATGACCAAAACAAAAGTAGCAAGATGGTGCTCGATGACAAGGTTATCCCCAAATATATCCCTTTCAATCACACTCCCTTTCTAAATAACTCTTGAGTGCCTTTTTACCCATACAACGATTTCTATTACATTGGTCTAAATGTGTCAGTGTTGGTGGAAAACGCTTGAAACTGCCCTCCAAGCTATTGAGATTTGACACCAAAGATAATGGTGGAACTATAATCAATTCCGTAACTTCTTTGACTCAATTTCTCGAAATGATCTATAACCAGCTCGCGGGTGAATTTGCGTCTTAGATTGGATACATAAGAGCTCATGAAGTCGAAAGTATCCTTGGCTTTGGATTGTGTTACAATTTCTTTGGTGTAGAAAATATGAATATTCAGTTGCCTGATTTTTTGTTCCATTTGAAGGGTGGCTCAAACATGGTACTGCCTGATGAGAATTGTTTCATGAAAGTTAGTTCCAATTCATTTTTCCTGGCAATGTTGAATACCGGTGTCTTGGATAATTCCATTGGACCTTCTTTTCTCTTGGGTAACTATCGGCAACATAATTTTTATATATTTTATGACAGAAAGAAGAATCTTCTGGCCTTCACTCAGCAAAGCTGCTAGACTTGCCTCCTTATAATATATAATTATCCATTGCTTAAGATGAACAATCTTCTTTAGACATTCAATTGTATACAAAAAGGGTTGATGAAACTATCTACTACCAGCTACAACCAATAGCTCGGTATAGTTATTTTTCCATCAACTATTTATGGATCTACACATCGCTACATACAACTTGGATTTTCACCATAAATAGCAGATCATCTTCCATTGTGAGGTGCAATGACTATCTTCAACTGCAATATGATGGCATGCAATCTCACTCTTAAATTCTCATAGTGTATGACAGAAACAAGAATCTTTTGGGCTTCACTAAGTAGAGTTGCTAGACTTGCCTCCTTATAACATATAATTATCCACTACCTAAGATGAACAATCTTCTTTAGACATTCAATTGTATACAAAAAGGGTTCACGAAACAATCTACCACCAGCTACAACCAATAGCTCAGTCGAGTTATTTTTCCATCAACTATTTCCAAATCTACACACCGCTACATAAAACTTGGATTTTCACCATAAATAGCATATCATCTTTCTTTGTGAGGCGGAATGACTATCTTCAACTGCAATATGATGACATGCAATCTCACTCTTAAATTCTCATTTTCCTTCGTTTGTTTTCTCTCATTGAGTTTTCTATTAATGTTTGATGTTTGTGATTGGTACTGAAAATGTTTGCTATTATGTTATATCTATTTTTTTCCCTATGTTGTTTTACCTTCTACATTGTTTTGTATTTAGTTATCATGGTTTGGGTTTATTGTCCTCTATTCAGCATGCTTAAATGAGGATTCGGTATAGCCTAACTTTTCATTTTGTATGTAAGAGACCATATTCCTTGTTTTCACAACAAAAATTATACAAATAACACATACCTTCACTCAACCCTCAAGGGGGACAAAATATAAAGGTTGAATTAAGTGGATACAATCCATCCTCAACAAAATGGTAGCTATGTATAATTGGTCTTTGATATTATTAGTTTCATAAGTTTTACTTTTTAATATAGGAGCAAGGTGGGGTGTACTTGAATACTTTGTCTTAATGGAAAAACTTATCCTACTTTTTATTTCCTACATAAATGTTACCTTGATTTCTTTCTTATTTGACATTTTAGTACAATGGATTAGCTTAACTTTTACTATATCAATATGTTGCATATTGAATGTCAATTGTTTTTTCTCAAATTTACTTGTTTTTTGCTTCATGTTACTTGAGTTTTCTCTTACTAAAATGAGAATCTAAAACTATTTGTTTTAAAGCATATTGTGACAATGAGGTTTGGTTAGGCTATAAAAACTAATATTTTAGTGTAGGTTTAGTCTGGAAATGAGAAAATTATCATGTATTGGTTGTGATGCAATGAGACCTGGATTTAGAATATAGCATCATTTCAATTGCGATGTAGATAATTTGATAGGGATTTACATTAGGATCCGGTGCAAGAGTTCTCTTAGATGGGGAGGGAAGCACTGACAAACGATGACATACTCTTGTTGTAAACACAAGAGCCATCACCCAAAATATCATTGTCACCTACAAATAAGGGGGCTTTTTCGAACACGCATAAAACTCCAAAATTCATTGTTTCACTTGTCTTAGGCTATGACTAGCTATGAAATTATGACCAAAGTATTATACAAAAAGGTTAAATACTTGGAACTCAAAGAGAATCAACAAAAGTAAAAGAGATTTTCCCACCAAATTGGAAAAAATTCAACCTCTTATCAAGCTAAGGAGTGGGTAGTAGTTGCTAATTTCAATGAAACCCCACATACTAGGAATTTTGATCAAGCAACAACTTTTGCTTGCTTCTAACAAAAAGATCACTATTTCTCCTTAATATATCATACATGGATCTAGAAAAACCATTACTAACCCTAAACCCATTTTCAAGTTCTGGATCTGAATCAAAATTGAACCCAAATTCCTTGATTTTCCTATCCATATTTTCCCACTCCATAGTAGGTTAAATTTAGCATGATGTGACCTTAACCTATTGACATAATCAGTTCCTAAAATCAAATCCTTTGATTCATTACCTCTTACTTTTCTCAAACCATTTCCTATGGTGATATCCACATTTGTTTAGACGTCTTGTTCATCAAACCAAGTTTTTTTTTTCAAGTCCCTTTTCACTTTGCAACTTCAAATTTTCTTCTTCATATGATGATTCTATTTGGAAATGTGGTTTTTCCTGTGTGAACCACATAAGTTCCTCCTTACCTTGCATATGAGCAATTGTCAATCATAGATGGTACCAAATAAAAGGATTTCCATTGATGCTTAATCATATGAAAGATCATTTTAATACATTATTCATAGACCATATTCACTAGATACTATATTATTTATTCATGAACCATCCAACACACATCTCGTATCTTCAAATGATGCATCATCTTGATTCAATTCGATGTTCTCTTTCCCTTGCTTCAAGGGTATGCTAGTTATTTGAATTTTGTATATGGGGTATTGGTATGGGCAAATGATTTGTTTTTTATAAGAGGTCAAGGGTGAACCAAATATATTATATCTTTGCCTGCACTATTATCAAGCCACTAACCTGCTTTGGAGCCATTGAGTATACAATTGCTATTGATGTATGGTCAATGGGTTGTGTCATGGCTGAGCTACTTATGGGTTAAGGTGCATAGCATATATTTTCTTCTTCTTCTAAATATTGCAGCTTGGAGGCTCATGAACAAGTGGAATCACCTTAGCTTTGTTATTTGTTTGTCTTACTAATTAAAAGTGTAAGAGCATGATTTGAAAATTATAATTATATTTTTAATGGATGATATATGTTACTAGGCTTTGGATTTATGTTTTAAATGAATGATGTTTGTTAGTACATGATTTGGTATTTGGCTCTAATATTTGGTTACTACAATAACTCTATGTGAACAATGATGTGGCCAACCCTTAATTATTGTTGTTTATCCTAGTTACACAGGAACTATTCTCGGTATCTCCAAAACTCGTTCCCACCATTCCAACAATTTTGAGAGCTTGGGAACGGGTACAAACATCCCCAATTGTTTCAAAATTGTTCTAGGAACTTTAAAGCTTTTTGGGAGCTTCAAAGTGAAGGAAATGGGAGCTTGGGAACGTTTTAAATCGAGTTTCTGGTATAGGGAGTTTGTAGAAACTCCTAGTCTAGCAAGGAGCTCCCAAGCTTGTGGGCCCCAAATTGGTGCATCCTTAGCATGTTTTATCATTATTTTGGAGCCAATTTTTCGATACCCCCTAAAGAAACCATAAAATGATTTTTTTAATCCTATTTTATATCTATAAAATAGGAAACCTGTCATGAAGAATACAAAGTGTTTGGAATTTGAGGTTGTTTGGCATCATGTTGCATTGTGAGTTGTCATGTGAGTGAGATGTGTTGTGAGTCTTGTGTGAGGGCCAAGGTGTATTGAGTAGTCACATTTGAGTGAGGGCTCAAGCACATTGAAGAGTCATGTGTGAGTAAGGTGCATTTTATTAGTGCATTTTGAGAAACAGTGTCAGACATCTTGTTAGTATTTGGTCATCTTAGCATTGTGAGTAGTAATGTGAGAATTCGTGAGCAACTACTAGCATTTATCATTTTCTAATACCATTTCTAGGTATGCTTGTCCACTAAATTATGTTGTGCAATTTCTTGTAATGTTGTAAGTTCCACTATGTGGTTTCCTAAATTTTGTTGGGTGGTTTCCTAAATTATGTTGTGAGATTTTACAATTTTAATTGCCTATGAGGTTTGTTAAAGCCTAATAGTAATAGCTTATGACATATCATGTTTGAAGTTTTTTTCCAGGCTTTAGTTATAGAGACCACTAGCTGAGTTTAGTTATTTGTAACTTGTTGAACAATTGAATATACTATAGTATATTATTTGTAACTTATTGAACAATTGAATATACTATAGTATATATTATATATCAATTCTAGCAAACAGAATGAGGTAGAGTTAACCCGAGTTGGCCTCTAATTTGTTCGAAATAAAATTTAAATACTAAAATTTGAGGCATTGTTAGGAGGCAAAATTGTTCAATAATGACCTACATTTTGATTGAAATAAATACTAGAGTCTAGGCATTGCTAGGAGGCAGAACATTCCAATATTGGCATTATATTACAATGTTCAGTTCTAAGTTTAGCCAAATATGTATGTGGTGTGTCCATGTACCATGAATGTAATATGAACATCGATAAGTATTACGTTCAAACAACTTATAAATTGAAATATAATATATATCAACACACCATCCACCATAGTCTTATTGTTGTATGTATCATTAGCCAAATATGTATGTGGTGTGCCCATGTACCATGAATGTAATATGAACATCGGTAAGTAGTAACTTCAAACAACTTATAAATTGAAATATAATATATATCAACACACCATCCACCAGTCTTATTGTTGTATGTATCATTAGTCAAATATGTATGTGGTGTGTCTATGAACCATGAAACACACCATCCATTAGTCTTATTGTTGTATGTATCATTACCTAGATACATTGTAGTCTACAATATTTGTAGACTACAATATTTGTATATTTTTAATATATAATATTGTTTCTCCCAACCTTACGTTTCCTGCAGATTTGGACAAAACTTCTAGTCATTCCAAACACTCGTATCCACGTTCCCAACATTCCCACATTCCCGAAACTAATACAACATAGTTGTTTATCATTGATGTGAATTGTGTTTATTGATAATGGATGATTGACACTAAGCTTTGCTTTAGTTTAATAATGGAAAATATAATATATCCATACAAAAGACATACTATTAACTGGGAAAAATTTAGACTACAAATATTGGGGCACTTGAATTAAAACTTAAACCTTCATATTAAAATAAAACCTCAACACAATACCATGGTGTAATAGAGAATATAATTCAAGAAAACACTATTACACATGTGCTAAGTATATAATTTTCAACCTAAATATCAATAATATAAGATAATTTTTCTATGACTTTAAAAGTCAAGTGTACTCTTCATATCTATCAAGAATCAATAAATATGATTTTATTTTATTATTATTAAAAAAAAAATCTTATGAAACATGAGCAACAAGTACATTTTAACACGTTTTTTTTTATCTCAAAACAAAAAAATATAAATTGATTTGAATTAAGCATTATTTTTAATCAAAAAGTTAAATCTAATAGTTAAAAAAATTTAATAATACCCTAATATCATTTCAACAAATACTATTGGTTATAAATAAATATAATAGTAAAAAAAAATTAATAATACCCTAATATCATTTCAACCAATGTTATTGGTTATAAATAAATATATAATTAGTGTGTAAAAACACAATCTTTCAAAATTTATATAAATCTTTACATTCAAACAACACATCTGAAACAAACCCTCTTTATAGTTTTTCAATTTCAATTTAGACATCTGAAACAAACCCTCTTTATAGTTTTTCAATTTATAGTTTTTCAATTTCAATTTAAAGTGAACTAAATTTAAAGTGAACTAAAAAAGTAAACAAAATTCATTTAAAAGATATTTAAGATAAGAACTACTATTCTTTCTCATGGAAACAAATAACAATTAAACATGTAAACTTAAATCTCTCCAATTCTACTTCATAATTAATTACTTTAGTTTTTTAATATATAATTAATACATAAAAACATTTAATATATATAATTAATACATAAAAACATACATTTTTAGTTTTTTAATATATAATTAATACATAAAAACATTTAATATATATAATTAATACATAAAAACATAATTTTTTAAATCATGGACTAAACAACTTTACCAAGAATTTACTTATTTTATTATTAAAATTTGATATAATTCCAAAATATTATTTTATTATTAAAATTGATATAATTTTTGGTACAAATGCAACTTCTAAATATTTCATTTATATTTATCCTTAAAAAAAATATCATCGATATGACATTGCCTACACTATAAATATTCAAAGAAATATAACATTTTTAGACTTCACTCACAATCAATGAATTAAACATGACGCAGAAATCCAACCAGTGTTAGGGTCACATGCATTGACAGTACAAGTCCATGGTTACGTGTATATGCATGTGCTCACCCATATTCTCCGTCATATATACATGTGTTTCCTAGTATGAATAACAAATTCCGCAACCCATTCCCTCCCTTAAACCAAATCTTGATTGCTTTCTTAAAAGTATGTATCATTTAATAAATACTTGAATAAATTTATATGGTAGTAGTACACAAATATATGTTGGAAACGGTGAAAACAATTCATCCATGAATAGGATTTCAGATTCTATAAACAGGGGTTGGTTGTAACCAATGCGACCAAGTTAGAATATGGATGAGATTACATTTAATAATCAGTTTCTAATATACATTGCTATAAATTTGATGTATGCCCGTAAAGGTTGGTGTGTCAGGAAGGAGTGAGACCCTACTGTAATCTCCATTCGTTGAATAATAAGACAACCGATACCTATGCTTGGTGGGCGTAGCCCAACATTTGGGTGAACCACGTAAATTGTTGTGTTCCTTGTTTGCATTTGTATTGATTGTCTTATGTTAATTTGTGTTTCCGCATTTGCAAATTACAACAAGTGGTATCAGAGATGAGGAGGGCGCAGACTGGAAAAAGCCGCTCACTGGAAGAAGCCGCGTTGAAATCGTTGTGTTGAAGGGTTCGACGCTTGGCTACCATTGCAAAGGGAGTGCCGACGCTGGACAACAGGTCTAGGGGCACGCTGTGTTAAATAACATACGCTAGATTTTAAAGGGAACGCCGAGAGGGAGCCAGCGCTCACCTTACCGACCAAAGGGAGCGCCAGCCCTGTACTGCCCTTACGCGTCGCTCATTGTTTTGGTTCAACACACCCCTATATCCTCCAAAGGAGCGCTGACAAAGATTCGTATGCAATTTTTTCAAAAAGTTAAAAGTATACGTTTACATTTTGAAAAGTATTAAAGGTTTTATACTTTTACATTTTGGAAAGTATTAAAGGTTTTATACTTTTACTTTTTGGAAAGTATTAAAGGTTTTTATTATATTTGAGAATTAAAATATAATATGTAAAGGTGGAGGATGTTGAAGGGTGGAGGAATAAGGTGGAGTGAGTTTTTTATTAAAAAAAAAATTAATAAAAGGTGAATGTATGTAATTTCTTTGAAAATTACACAAGATTATTTCTTCACATATTTCTTTTTGGACCTTGGATATTACAAACAGTGGTGTTTGTTTCTTTTATGTTTTCTCTAATGAAAAAGATGCAGAGTGCTAAGTTTGAAATTGAAAAGTTTAATGGCAAGAACAATTTCGAGATCTGGAAGGTTAAGATGCACGATCTGCTCATGCAACAAGGCGTGGTGAAGGCGCTTTTGGGAAAAGCAAAGCAACCCGCGTCCATAACAAACGAAAACTGGGATGAGATGGATGCGAGAGCACTGAGTGCCATACGCCTGTGTTTGGCCGACGATGTACTATTCAACATTGTTACAGAGAAGACAGCAGCCGGTGTGTGGTCAAAGCTGGAAAGCTTGTACATGATGAAATCCTTGACAAACAGGATCTTTCTAAAAAGACAATTGTATAGTTTGCGCATGAAGGAAGGTACGAAAATTGTTGATCATCTAAATACTTTCAATACTCTTCTAGTCCAGTTGAATAGCATGGGAGTGAAATTTGAATCCGAAGATAAGGCAATTACAT
>SNQJ01S0202028.1:0-16804 GCA_010110895.2 Picea sitchensis | reverse complement strand
GTGATTCTAGGTGGGCCCTCCATTGAAGTTTTACACTAATATATCTAAATGTTTATGCATGGATTTTATAGTGGAACTCCCCAGTAGAAATTTTAAAAGATCTATCAACCAGCATAGATCCATCTTAACTCTGGATATATCATGCACCGAGAATGTTAAAATCCCTTGAGGTGAAGACCTTTTTTAGAGAACAAAACTTGAGGAAGTGTTTTCACCTAGAGGGATTTATTCACTCTCGGTGCATGATAGATAGATCTAGAGTTAAGATGGATCTACACTAGTTCTAGTCATGAGCTACTGCATCAAAATTTTAGAACATTGTCAATATGTATATGGATATGTTTTAGATGAATTTGATTCTTTCAAATTTACTAAGTATCGTTTTTAAATTAGAGAGTACTATCAAGAAGGGCACATCAAAAGTTACATGAGGATTAAGGTGAAGAGTAATAAAGTAACAATGTTCAATGATAAAAGAACGTGAATAGTAAGAAAATGATAGTATCCTTTTAATAAATGATAGATAGATTAAGTAGTGACCAATCTCAATATGTCTTCTTCATATTTTATTTTACCCACACGTACTAGCTTTTGCATCTTTTCATATGGATTGGATATAAAAGAAAGTTGATTTGGAAGACCATTCAAACCTTTAACTTGAAAAATACAATATTGCACTACAGGTCGTGCTTTCCAAATACTAATAGTTTCTTTCTCTAACCTTACATGTTCCTCATAATTATATTTACATTTTATTGCATGATTTGATATTATATTTTTATTAAATATTACAGTTTATATTTTTTTAGTGCCACATGTTAGTTCCACGTTGAACATAGAAGAATTAACATCTCCCTCGCATTGGGTTGTAGAAAGAGCCTCTCAGTGCAATAAGAAATTTGTTATTTTCATATCATATATATGTTAATTCTTCCATGCTCAACATGGAGTTGACATGTGGCACTTAAAAAATACAAACTGCAATATTTAATAAAATATAATATCAAATCATGCAATATAATGTAAATAGGATTATGAGTAACATGCAGTAAAGCTAATATTGAAATATTTTACTTAAATATTTTTTTGTTATTAATATTTTTTCAAATGCCACATGACAACTCCATGTTAAGCATTGAAGGAATTACACACACACACACACACACACACACACACACACACATGACGATTAACATCCATTGAAACCAAAATTGGTCTATCAAACCTTAAGAAGGTAAGGGATTACATCGATTTCTTTAGAATTTTATTTCTATGCTCAAAAAGTATTAAGAGAAGCGATATCCAAGATCACCGTAGTTTTGTTGAGTTAGAAGGTTAGAAAGATTGGCAATGCAACAAATATTTTGAAATTGAAATATAATCTAGATATACGTTGAACATTCTAAGAGAAAGTGATTTTCATATTCAACCCTTTTAATGTCATAAACATGACAGATTCTTTCATCCCATGGCGTTTTGGGAATTGTCCAATGCCCAATTTCACTATGGAGCTTGTGAAAATTTGTTCTTATCTTAGCAATGTTGATTTTATTCTTTACACTAATCTGAACATAGAGATACTTTTGATCTTATATATTAGGTTTGTTCCCCTCCTTATAGTATCTTAATTTTATTTTACCCTCTAATTATTTATCACACCATAATTTCTCCTTAAATTTAGATGTAATAACATTTTTAATATTATGCTTATTTTGCAAAATTATTTCTTCTTTTATTCCCCAATTATTTAACCAAGACTGGACATATTTATGCCATCCCTTCTTGAGTTTAAGGTGGTTTTGGCTCGAGTTTGAAGTGATTTTGGAGAGCCTCTTGTCTTTCATAATATTTAACTTGTTCTTATACAAATGTACCTGGTCATAGTTGTGCTCTCAATGGTTGAAATGCTCGCTTCTATGAGGAGGATATGACAGGGTGTATTGTTTTTAATTTTGAGATTATAAGTTATAAAATTATTTTGTATTTGATCTATCTTTCTACATTATTCTCTAGAGATATTGCATCTCCAAACTTCACATCCATATAAAATAACCAGAGTAACGAGATTCTCAAAGATGAGTTTCTTTGTATCCCATATCCAAAGGTCTTTTGAGTTACAATTGTTTTCAAGACCATAATAATCTTTATACCATCTATGTACCCTCTTCTCAATGTTATAGTTCTAGTTGAGCTTGTGATGAATATCAATTCCAAGATATTTGTATGAAAGCACCTCCTCCAAGTTGTTGTTGTCATATACAAAAGTATCTTAAGTGATATTTTTGGATTTAATTATCATAACTTTTGTTTTATTAGTGTTAATAGTCATACCTGTACTGGAGCAAAACTCTTTTGGGATTCTTATTTGTTTGTCGATATCATAGGGACTCCTTGACATAAGAACAATATCATCAACATAAATAAGAAGAATGATGAATGTACTACTGAGAATTGGGTAGACACAACCTACCTCTTCCAAACAATTTTCTAACTTGTCAATATATATATATATATATATATATATGCCAAAAAGGGAAGGGGAATTGGGGAAACCTTGCTTGACTCCTTTATTACAATTAATCTCTTTTGACCATCCCTTATGTTCCTAAACTTATAAATAATGTTCCCATACAGCCTTTGATCCAGGAGGAAATCAATGGCCACCCACCTATTCCACTGGCCCAAAACAGGGTTTTCCACCTTGGCAGTTTTTCTAAACACTTTGAGTCCTAAACTTATAGGGTTTTTTTTAGGCCTTAAACAACATTTTTTGGGCCCGCCATAGTCACACTATGGTATTTAACCAAAGTGTGACGGAAAAATGTGTAGTCCTCGGACATACCATTCAAATTATCTATTGTGCACCCCAAAAGGAGATCGTATGCAAAAGTTAAACCCTTGGGAAGTTGGCGTAGAAACTTACCCCATCGGGGCCCACATGACTTTTGGTGCTTCATCTTTTGGGCTTAGGGTTTTTCATTTTCTTCATATTAAAAAGGCCTCTAGAGCCTCATTGTAAAACACATCATCATCTTCTTGTGAATGAGTGTAGCCATCACATCTCTTCTCAGAGATAAGTTGCCACCATTCTAGCAAGTCATTCACTCTATAGTTTTACAGTTTCTATACATCCTCTCATCAATAAAAATTGTGCATTACTGTATCTCTGTGTTTATTGAAATATTTTTGTGTATCTCACAATATCTCTATATATTTCATTGTTATATCTCCACCTTCATTTCGTTATCAAAATAAATATGAATTAGTGGTATCAAAGCAGGCTACCCATTTTCGTTTCTTGTGCATGTCCCCGACGAGGTCAGAATATAGAGAGTTGGGTCTCAAGCTAGTTTCCCTTGATGATAATCTCTCTCACCAACCCAAGAATCCTCCCATGGCAGAAGAGAAGAGGAATGAGGGAGTAGAAGATCCCATCAAGTTGTTTCTCACGGAATCCCTCACGCAACAGAGGAACGAGATGTTGGAGAATTTTTCTCAAGTCCTTCAACGATTACCAACAATAACAGGAACGTCTTCATCAAGAAGACACTTTGAAGACTCTTACCCATTCAAGGTACAAGTTAATTTCGATATTCCCATATTTCAAGGTCAGATCAATGGGGATGCTTTAGAAAAATGGTTAAATTTGCTAGAAGGTTATTTCTTTGTTCACAATTTTTCCAAAAGAGAAAATATCACCTTTGCACTCCTTAAGGCTCTTCCCCATGTCAAACACTGGTGGGAAACTTACTGGGAGAAAATTTCCACAAAGGAGTCTATAATATTTGGGGTTGAGCCCACTTGGGGTTTTTTTATGGATGCGGTCAAGGATCAAAATTACCATGTGGGAAAATATGATGACCAACCCATGAGATGGACCACGCTGCATCAAAAACGGGACCAAACAGTTTCGTAGTTCAAAAATACCTTCCATACCTTGCGCACCAATATGGGTATCAAATACTTTGAGTATCATATGGTTCTAAAATATCATGGGGCTCTACACAGATACATCTAAACCAAAATGGAATTTATGACATTTCATCACTAGGATTCGCTTATAGATATGTTGTCAAAATCGGGCAGAAATTTAAGCAGTAGAACAAGAGGGAATTTGGGTCTGCAAATCTGTAACAACCAAAGTATGGTAAATACATCCCTAACTCATAGAGCATTCAACCTCAAGACATCCAGTCTAAGCCACAAGAAAATAAGGGTAACAGTAAGAGGAAGAAGGACACTTGGAAGTGGTGTGACTTCCACAAAATCCCTTGGCACAACACCGATGAATGTCGCTCGAAACAGTCATTGGCTGCTGAGCTCAAAGAACAGAGCATCAGAAGAGAAGGAAACTTAAACCACTATAGCCTTGGCCCAACACCCTTTTTTCCAACAGAAGATGATCAACAAGATTGTAAAAGAGGGCCAAGATATTCCTACTATACCTACAGGGGTGCCTCCACACTACCCAGTAAAATCAAGTTATGGTAAATCCCTTCATGTTCCTCATGTTGCATCTTCACTAACAGAGACCTCCCATACCCTGGTAGATCATGCAACCATATTGGTTCAAAACAACCTTCAACAAGCTAAGTGGGGCAGCTTCTTCAGCAAGGGAAGCAACTCACTAAGGTCTAGATTCAGCAAAAGCTTCCCCGGGAACCTAATGCAATGGAGAACATGCTTCCTAAGGAGTGAGGATTGATCCAAGTGGAAATCGATGGCCACCCACCTATTCCACTGCCTCAAAATAGAGGCTTCCACCTTGGCATTTGTTTTGCAACACTTCAATCCCTAAACTTTTGGGGTTGTTTTGAGGCCCTAAACAACGTTTTCTACGCCCGCCACAGTCACACTATATGAATTATCTAGATTGTGATGGAAAAATTTGTATTCCTTGAATAGACCTTTCGAACTAGCTATTGTGCACTCCAAATGGAAATCACATGCAAAATTTACGCCCTTGGGAAGTTGACGTACCAACTTACCCCATCAGGGCCCACATGACTTTTGGTGCTTCATCTTTCAGTGTTAGGGTTTTGGATTTTCTTTATGTTAAAAAGGCCTCTAGAGCCTCATTGTAAAAAATATCATCATCTTCTTATGAATGAGCATATACATCACATCTCTTCTCAGAGATAAGTTTCCACCCTTCTAGCGAGTCATTCACTCTGTAATTTTACATTTTATGTACATTCTCTCATTAATAAAAATTGTGCATTATTGTATCTTTGTGTTTACTGCAATATTTCTGTGTATCTTTCAATATATATTTATATTTAATTGTTATATCTCCTCTTTCATTTTGTTCTCAAAATAAATATAGATCAGTTGTATCAAATCAAGATACTCCTTTATGTTTCTTGTGCATGCCTCTGACGAGGTCAGAATATAGAGAGTTGGGTCTCGCGCTAGTTTCCCTTGAGGATAACCACTTATTGAGGAAAAGATATGAAATGATCTTACTCAAGCATTTTCAGAATCTTCTTGGCTAAATCAAAATAGACGAGAATGTCACCCTATGTTTATAGACATCAAAAATAAAATCCTAACTCACAAGTATTGATTACAAGTGATTAGGCTAGTCTTTTTTACAAATAAAAACTTGCTGGAAAATTCATTTTAATGTGATTTTCTGAATATAATAGTTGTTGAAATAAATGAAGAGACAAAAGTAAAGACACCAAGATGATAATCAAGACAGATGAGACATAAATAGCAATCATTTATTTCATTCCAATTCACGAAAGAGTCATTTTTTTTACAAAATTTCATGCAGAAACTTCGGACCAAAGTCAAACTTAGACATCCCCGATGGAACATACAAAAGGGCCTCCGAAAGAAAATCAAAACTTAAATCTAAAATATGGATCATCTTTCCATAGATTGTTTCCCACTCGACTCTGCACAAAAGCCTTTGTCAGTCATGAAAACTAATTCACAAACAAACAATTCTACACAGACTATCAAAGAAAGATCAACACCTCTGAAAAAAAAGTGTCTGAATGATGTAATTCAGCCCTGAATCTTGTTGTCTACAATAAGACCCTGCTATCATAAAAAATAATTAGGCTTGTGATAAATTAAGGAATGAATGAAAATTGAACTATCTCAACATAAACTCAAAGAGAAAACCTTAATATATTTCTCCTTCTATCCTCCTCATGTTCCTCCCTTTCCTTTTTCCTTTAAGGAAATTAGAATTGGTTGAAGTAGTTGAACTACCTCATTAGTTAAGTTAACTAAAACCTCAACCAACTTTTTAGTTAAGGGGGAAAAGTAATAAATCATAATAAGGGTTTTAAATAAATAATAACTAGTAGGTGGGACCCCTTGTGACTCCCTTTAGTTGTTAACAATCATAACATAACTAGTTAATTAAACAAAACACCCCTCCTTGTGACTCCCATCATCACATTCATATTTGACAATTATCACAGTGATATTTGAAATCATTTTCAAAATACATTACCAATATATCCAAAAAACATGTTGTCCAAAAATCTGAAGTCAGTTGTTCTCACCAGTAGACAAATAAATAAAACTTAAGATCCATATTTCCCAGTATGTGAGGCAATATTTTCTTTGTTACTTCTATCACCTTTTAAACCCTCTAAATTTTCCTTAGGCTGTGTGGATCCTTTAGGCATAATCTCGCTGATCACATGAAATAAATTATCCCTCCATTGCATGTGGGACGACACCGATTTATCATAATCATTTGAAGGTGAGAAAGGAGCAGTAGTGGCTTTTCCTTTGATAGGGGCATAATGGGCCTCAGTCTTCAACCTTTTATTTGAATAGCTCATTCGTGTATGCATAATTGATTAGAAAATAGTTCCCTTAACCACCATACATGAAAACTCCTTCAAAATATGAAATAGACTTTGACTCAGCAACATATCAGACTCATGCAATCCAATCCATACAAATTGTTTAACTGTTGTATATGAGTAGGGGGTGAACAAAAAGTCCTGGGATATGTGAGGGGTTTGTATTGAGAGAAAAATGATAAAATGAGAGGGAAAATAATTATGCTTACTGCTCAAAGACAACAACAATCAACTGTAATGTAAATCCAAGAATATATCACTATGTTCCGACCAAGAAACTACAATTTCAAACTATTTCAAAATAGAATTCTCTTAACTGTAATTAAATTTTAAGAACAGGGAGTGAAAAATGGACATGGGAAGGCGAGGGGGTTGTAATTAGCGATAAGAGAAATAATGGTAGGGAAAGAGAGCGGGTATTGTTCACAAAATTAATTAAGTAATCCATAAAATCATTCCATATCAATGTAAAATATACAACGCCAACTAAAATGATCATTGTGCCAAAAGAACAACTATTTTGTAAAACTTAAACAATTCTTGTGCACTAACTTCTTCATTGTTCGTAGTCAATCTGCAACACAGTGTCATTAAAACAAGATGGTATGCATTCCATAGCAACCTGTAGAGGAGTTATGTGCTTCTCATTTATCCATTTAATATTTTAAATAAATTCTCAAATGAATAAACAAACACTTAATTCCACTATGTTCAACATCAAAAATCAACCACCTTTCATCAACACAAACACAAAAAGCATGCCCGATTTTATCCCTCAATTCCATCTAACAATCAAATTGTAATGAGACCATACTACCACTGCACCCATGCCTATCTCTGTTAAGATGTATGATATTCATTAAACATACATAATAGATAGTCAAACAAAATGATCCATATTTTCATTGCAAACATATTGACTTGTCATTAAACACACAGACAGCAATCGCCATTACCATTCATATGACACTGTGGGGTACCCAGACCACTCAACAAAACGTGAGATCATTTATGTGAATGACATGACTAACCATTTTGAGTATGAACATCCACAATGTTGGGTCATCAATCCAATACAACGAGGCAGCAATAGTATGCCCAATCTCGTCTCACAAACTGATATAAACAAAACCATTTTTAAAATCCCGTGACCCTCTCTGAAGGCACAATCAAAATAATACCCATAACATATACAGTGGATGGCCATGCCATGATTACCATGATTGAAATAGCCCCATTCGAAAATTTAAACACTAGTCACAACAATCATTAGCTCAACTTATCATGTTGTAGGAATGCCACACATACCCACGCATCATGCACGAAGTAATGTTGTGACTTAATCAATTAAAAATAGTGTCGGGTTATCAATTCAATAATCACAATGTAAAAGATATTGACTGTGTATTTGATTTAGCCAATCATCCAATTAACCATGTTTAGCTTATCCATTCAATTATAATAACAAATGCAGTGACTAGATACCAAAACCAACACCACTGTCAACATAATCAACGGGGCAAGCCAGTAATAAAACTCTGTCAACAATACACCACCAATCCATAACAACCAAAAGTATACCCGACAGGCCATAACGGTCCCCTCTATCAACACTCGGGCTTGAAAAATCAAGGGTTTTCTCTATGAACCAACACAAGGAGACTAGAGTTGACTCCTCTCATTAGTGAAAACCTCTGAGACCAATGATGCACACGCAGGGTATAACCCTCTTGGCTCTCCCAGCCAACCAACTAAAAATGCTGAGATGAAACAGATCTGAGAAGAAGCAATATAACCCATTGCGCGACCATTATTAGCATGAAAAACCCAATACCCAAGTGAACAATGTGTAGTGACACAAGGCATTTCCAACCCATTAAACCCCATAAAATCCAAAGATTGGGTATGGTGATACAAATGAATGAAGACAACTATCCACTCTATACCAAATGAAACCCTCCAACTAAACCGAGCAAGGATGACTTAGAGCCTTTATGGCTACTAACACTCAGAATGACCAATAACACTGTGACTTCAAACATTATCGCAGTGAAAAACACCAACGATTCATTCCAAAAAAATATCACAAATTTACACAGTTGCCATACTTAAGGAAAGAAAAAACCCATACATCCGAGCCAATATCTATTTCATAACCAGAGAAAATTCATGGATGGCGAAAAGACATACTTGTAACCAAGAGCACCTTAAAAACATGAGCTTGGCTGAGCGATTCTTCCTCTGCTTGAAAGTCGGAGCCTAACCACAACAAAGAGTAGTCAAACAATAGCCAAACTAGGGTGGAAGTCGGTGGAAGGAGTAGCAGTGACATGCAGTAAATTCATGTCACCTCCATCCCCACTCATTCAATTTCTTAATACACACCAGCCAGCTTATCATTAACACATTCAATTAAACCATGCATCCATCACTTTGTCAAACGCACCACCCACATCACATCTTACCATTTCCAACTATACAATAATGCATATCAACCATATTTTCATATAACTCCATAGATCGCATAGATATTAATTTTTTAGCTAGGGTTACAATGATCATTTAAATTTCAATGCATGTAGCATAAGAGCATAGTTTGACTCTTCCTTTTGCATTTTTTTTAGGTTGCTTTTATTTCTTTTCAATTGCTCTTATGTATTTTTTCTAACATGTTTATTGTGAAGGTGTCACGGTAAGGAATCCATGAACATATAGAAATGGTAACAATGGATGACATAGGCCATCATAACATGAAATTAGAGCCTATAGTAGCAAAAACAACACATAACATGCCTTATCCATCACTAATAAAACCATGACTTCATAAACCATGTAGAACTTTGTAAGCAGTGTTGAACAGCAGCATAACATGAAATAAGATCATATCTAATTTCCCAATCTACAAGGGGATCCCACCTACTAGTATTATATATCTTGTTAGCTTATAATAATAGGCTTTTAGCAATACTTTATGGGGAAAAAACCTCATTACGATTTTAATCGTCAACAAACTGGTGAATCCACAAGGAAATTTGTTTCCAACAGATTTAGAACTCGAAAATCATGGTTTCGCAGACCAAGAACAATAGATTAAGAAGATATAACCAGAATGATTATGAAATAGGGGGAAGTGAGGGGATTTAATGGGGAAATGACCAGGAATTTGGGAATAACTTATGAAAAATGTTAAGTATGAAGGGGTTTATCCCTGTATGCATAATCATTCAATCCAGATTTTTATCTTTACTTCAAGGAGAAAAATTAATGGAGTTGCTCTTTTATTTCTCAGATGGATGAAGAAATGGAAAGAAGAAGAAGGAGATAACCAATCTCTTTATAAGACAACAGTGAAAGCAAATAAAAATTTCAAGTATGCCTTCAGGGGAAACATCATAACAGTTATGTAAGATTGATTGTTATCAGACTAACAATATCTTGCAGGAGTGCCACTGTGGCAGAACTGATCCAACATCCTATTTTTGACCAAATCAATTAAAAAGATCACAAAACAATAGAAATCCTTACAGAATAAAGTTGCCAAAAATTAAAACGGCATAAATAAAAATGACAGAAATGTAAAACCAGTAGGAAATGCTTAAAACAGAAAGAAAAATCATACTACTCTAAAGCAGAAAAGAAAAATAGCAGAAAATTGAAAGCAAAGATAAACTACTAATCTATAGAGAACCCAATCAACGTTAAAACTTTTCAAGTTGGTTCCACGTAATGCTTCAAGTGAGAACTGTTAATGTTGTAGGAAAACAGTTGCTCCTGTAAATATTTTAGAATACAAGAGTTGTTACCTAAGACAAAAATGATCTTCAAAGGACCCAACCATAATTTTTTAAATTTTGAATGTCTTCCCCTATCAGCGTGAGTTGAATCCCATAGCAATACCTTTTCATAGACTTTAAACTTGACAGTCTTGACACTCTTGTTGAAATACTTGTTAAATGTTTGTTGTATCCTTTTAATATTATCCAAAGCAAACATCATTTTCTCTTCCAAAGCTAGGAGTGCGTTTATCCTTTGTGAAATATCAGAAAATTTAATTCTTTGATCTGTAGCATCAAAATTAAGGAAGAAATTTCCAAATCAGTAGGAAAGAGGGCTTCTTGACCATAGACAAGATGAAAAGGGGTGCAACTAGTGCTTACCTTGGTGGTAGTTTGATCTGCCTAAAGGGTGTAAGTTAGGAGAGTGTGTCATTAACGAGGCTTATCTTCAATGAGCCTTTCCATTTCCTTGGGGATAATAAGATGATGAGGTGAAATTCTTAACCCCCAAGTTGGCTAAAAATTGGCTCACCTTAGCATAAATGAAAGCAGGACCATTGTTTGTAATAACTTCCAATGGAAGACCAAATCTGGAAAAAATGTTATTTTCAAGGAAATAAATCACATGATCATTTGTTGAGTGCTTAAGTGGGAAAACTTCAACCCATTTTGTAAAATAGTATGTGGTTGTCAAGATAAAAACTTGTCCAAGTGAAGAAGGAGGATTAATAGGACCAATAAAATCCAATCCCCACTTTGAAAAGGGGGAGTCTGGTAGGACAGGTTGTAATGGCATGGCTGAAAGGCATTCCTTCCAAGAAAATTGTTGGAACTTGTCACAAGATCTCGAAAAAACATAAGAGTTGTGAAATATTGAAGACCAATAATATCCTTTTCTAATGATTTTGAAAACAGTGATTTTAGTAGAAAAATGACCTCCTATATGAATGACATAATTTGAAGAGCCATGAGTTTCTTGCAACAGTTTATGTCCATCTTTAGTTTTTACACATCTAAGAAACACACCATCAGCAGACCTTCGAAACAAGTCTCCTATAATGAAGTATCTTGTGGATTCAAGACGGAGCCTTCTTCTCTAATGAGTGTCTAAAATTTCTAGACATCTTTGGTTTTGTAAGTAGTAAATTAAATTCTTGTACCAGGGATGTTCAGATACTGGAAGGACCTGGTTATCAATGTAAAAGAGATCTGATAGGTAACTATCCTCTTCATCAATTTCTTCATTATTCTATGCATGTTGAGCTAAGTGAAGGGATAAGCCACTTCCCTTGATAGTGGTAGAAGTCACGATATTCAAATCATGTTCTTGGATCTTGGCAAGCCAATGTGCAAGCTTCCCTGAAAGATAAGTCTATGAGAGAAAAAAATTGACAGTAGGTAAAGGGACTTTTACCAATGTATGCTTACCTAAGATGAAGTGGCGAAACTTCTCAACAGCTTTAACAAGACCAAAAGCATGTTTATCAATAAAAGAATATTTAAATTCATCATCAGAAAAACTTTGACTTGTGTAAGCCATTGATTTTTCATTCCCTTGGTCATCATTTTTCATGAGGACAGCATAAATTGCTTCCTCTATGGCATTAGTATATATCGTGAATTCCTTCTCAAAATCTAGCTTTTCCAACACCAGTGCGGAACTGATTACTTTCTTAATCCCTTCAAAATCATTTTCGACATCATCTGTCCAAGAAAAAGAACGATCTTGCTTAAGCAGATTATGAATTGGTTTGACCATCACAACAAAATCTGCAACAAACCTACAGACAAAGTTAATAACCCCCATAAAATCTTGAACCTCCTTCTTAGAAGTGTGAGCAGGCAGATTAAGGATAGCAGCAATCCTTTCATGATCAATTCTTATTCCTGAATCGGAGACAATGTGTTCAAGGATCTTTCCCTTGGTAACTCCAAAAATGGACATGGAAGGATTTAGAGAAATGCCAAATTTCCTACATCGCATGAGAACTTTTCTCAGATGACCAAAATGATATGATCAGATTTTAGAATATATTGTTAAGTCATCAAGGTAGATATGAATGATCTTACCAATCAAATCATCAAAATCCAATTGCATATCTCTTTGAAAGGTGGAACATGCATTAGATAAGCCGAAAGGAATATGTTCATAATAAAAGGTACCCCAATGACTAATAAAGGTGGTTTTATATTTATCTGCCCCTTTTACCTTGATTTGATTATAACCAGAAAAACCTTCAAGTAAGGACATCATTTGTGACCCTGCAACTTGCTGCAAAAGCATTTCCATGTTAGGGAGATGGAAGTGATCTTTTATACTAGCTCAATTTAATGCGCGAAAGTCAATACATAATCTGATCTGACCAGTTGTTTTCCGAACAGGAACCAAATTTGAAACCCATTCAGAATACTTGACTGGAAAGATGATTCCAACCTTTAAGAGTTTTTCCAACTCCTTTCGAATAGTTGCTTCTAGCGTAGGGTTAATAGGTCTTTTTTTTTTGCCTGACTGGTTTTACACCTTCCTTAATGGGGATGGCATGTTGTATAAGACCAGGATCAAAACCATTAAGATCCTCATAAGACCAAGCAAAAACATCTTGAAATTCACTAAGTATCTTGGAAAACTTCATTTTCTCTTCATCTGAACATTTGGCGCATATTTTAACATTCTTTGGAGTCTCAGGTGTCCCAATGTTCAAGGAGATGGTTTCACCCACCTTCCTTTTCGACTCCTCTTCTTTATGTTTCTCCTTATTGCCTACATCACTCGAAGAAAATGATCTCTCTAGAGGAGTCAAGCCTTTAGGAATATTTTTATATTCTATGGATATAATTTCCTTAGGCTTAAAAGGTTCATTTTGAATGAAATCACAAATGCTCTCATCATTAGGGAAGACCTGCCAAGATTCTATATTGTCAGGGATATGTGGACAATATAGAGATTGAAAGGTACAATCAGGTATGTGTGGCAGAAGCTATCGATTAGGGGAGGCTGCAAAAACAGCTAACCGATCGGCCATTGAGTTTAGCTCCCTCTTGAAATGAGTGATTTTAAAAGATTAAAGGTTCAAGATAAGCACCCAAATAGTTTGGGTGTATCGTTTCATCAACTTGTTTCTAGGAGAGTAAATTTTACGTAAAAGATTCACAACAAGCTCAGAATCCCCAAAAAATGAAAGGTGACCACAGCCAAGATTATAGGCGTTCTCAATGCCCAATAACAAAGCTTCGAATTCGGTGACATTGTTTGAGCAAGAAAACTCCAACCTATAAGAAAAGTTATGGATTTTTCCTACAGGAGAAATCAAGATAAAGCCAGCTCTGTTACATTCATTAGAGCATGAACCATCAAAGTGCATGTGCCACATACCATCATCTAAATCAATTTGTTCCAAGGGATTGTTAACTTCCTCAGCAAAGATGGAATACACTCCCAGGTCCTCTTCGATATAGTTTACATTAGGCTATGGGACACTCTCTATGTAAGGTGATATCCTCCCCTCTCTAAGGACTATAATGTTTTTACCATTCTGAGGAACGGATAAATGTGTTCCGTCGAGTGAGAGGTATCCACCTATTAAGTCTTTCCAATATATTCCCAAGATGATTGAGTAATTTCTCACTAGCATATCAATTACCTGAATATTGAGGTTTGTCCTTATTTCAAGATGAGCGCACAAAACTAAGGTCACATATTTAATCTCGCCTATGGTTGTTTGTTGTAGACTATTATAGGAGAGCATGCTTCTAGCGTTTTCATTTGTACAAGACAAACTTATCTCTTCCATAATAATCTTTGACATCATGCTTGGGCATGAACTTCCATCAATGAGGCAACAATGGGCAATCTTATCCATAATCTTTATAGAAATATAAAAAGGGGGATTTTTTATAGGGTATCTAAAGTTATGTACACCTACTTTATTTACAAATGAATCCTCCTCATTTACCTCTTCAAAGAGGTTGGCTACAACGGAAGCTTTCCCTTCCATGAATTGTTTCAGATGCATTTGTTGTTCATGGATGACAAACATGTCCAAAAGGGTTGCATCTGCTTTGATGTTGGCCAACTGACTCAAGATATTGTATTTGGAAGAGGGAAGAGGAGAGCTTATTCCTTGACTATCAGGAACCTTAGGAACCTGAACAGTAGCAGCGGGTGAGGATGATCTCGGGCTAGAAGAATTGCGGAGAGGATCAAATTTGCCCTTGGGAGTATAGGTTTTGTTCCTAGTATTGATGATCATGACATCTTCTGGCTCTGTAAAATCTAAGAAAACGGTAGTAGTTTATGGTCTTTTACCAAAGATCTTATCTCTGGCACTCTTCCTCACCTCACCTGTGGCTTCCTTGTGGTGTTCCTCGCAAAAGTTACACCAGCTTCGAGGCAATATAGCTTTAGGCTGAAAATTGTTTTCAATTGGATTTCTAAAGGGGGGTGCGGAAGAGGATGATTCTCTAGGGGTGAGAGGTGAGACAGTGCCCTTTCGCTCAAATTCCATCATACGATTGTTCATATCTTGTACTAGTTGTAAGAGGGTGGACATGTTTGTCTATCTATCTGATTCACCTTGGGGAAGACTTGTTCTTTCAAGTTGTTCTTCATACTCTGAACAAGTATGCAGAGCGGAACCGAGATTATCAATGGATTTTTCCTCAAGCCTATGACGGTATGGGGAAGGTAATGCATTTTAGTAATGCATGAAGGCGGTTTGGTTCTGAGGTCGAATGAATTCAAGGATCTGATTGTATAGATTATTGAAACGCAAGTTGAAGGACTTGATGATATCACCATCCTTATAGGTGACGTTATTATATTCCCGTAACTTCTCGGCTGGGATTTTATATTGCCCATAAGTGGATATAAACCAATAGATTAACTCCTCCCAAGTAGACAGAATCTTAGGAGCGAGGTCAAAGAAATTGGTAGCCTATCCTTCCAAGGAATTGACGAATAAGCACATGCAAGTATCATTGTCATTGGCTCCTATGTTATGACAAGCATTAGAAAATGCCACCAGGTGTTCATTTGTAGTGGCAGTGTTATTTCCCGAGAACTTAGGAAGATTCTCCTTGAACTTAGGAAGTGAACGAGTAGCAGGTGCTAAGTTAAGAGGAGAGGACACATGCCATGGTGTGGTTGTGGCATCTTCTTCAAAATAAAAATACTCATACTTTTTAATGACTTTGGTGGGATTTGTGGTAGATTGGACAAGGATATGGTGGTAATATAAGCTACCAGTCACTCACAAAGATGAATCCTAAGAAGAGGAATCACTTCCCGTACCACCAGAGCCACCACTAGATGTCATATTTTGGATGATAGATGAGGAAAAGAAAGATGAACTGGATAAATCAAACAAAGTTCTCCTTAGAACACTTTGTTGGGCGGATAACACAATGTTCCTTCTTCCTATTTTAGAAATAGGATTAATTATGGGTGATAAGCCTCTTCTTCTCCTAGAGACATGGGAGTCTAACGACATGAAATAAAGGCCAAAACTGTAGGAAAAAGAAGTTTATTGTTGATTTCTAGGTTCTCTACGTCTAGTTTCCCAACGTTCTTGGGCACTAATATCCCGTTCAATTGTTGCCCATGAATGATTAAGTTCATCACGGGTATTGGCAATGTCTAAAATGGTGTTAAACAAGTTCAAAGAAATGTTGGTTTGATCTTGAAGACCGGGCTCAATATTGGGATGCCTTGTGATAGTCACAGTCATTAAGAAATAAAACAGTCAAAGAATCAATATCAGAAAAAGATGTATCAATGAAAATCGAGTATAAAAATTAATCAGAGAGATATTGAAGATCTCCCCAGTATGGTCGCCAAATAAATGTTGAGGAAAAGATAAGAAATGGTCTTACTCAAGCATTTGACGGGAGTGTCACACTATGTTTATAGCCATCAAAAATAAAATCCTAACTCACAAGTATTGATTACAAGTGCTTAGGCTATTCTTTTTTACAAATAAAAGCTTGTTGGAAAATTCATTTTAATGTGATTTTCTTAATATAATAGTTTTTGAAATAAATGTAGAGACAGAACTAAAGACACCAAGATGATAATCAAGATAGGCGAGACATAAAGAAATCCTTTATTTCATTCCAATTCACCAAAGAGTCATTCTTTTTACAAAATTTCATGCAGAAATTTTGGACCAAAGTCAAACTTAGACATCCCCGATGGAA
>SNQJ01S0202027.1:0-15810 GCA_010110895.2 Picea sitchensis | reverse complement strand
AGGTTAATCCCAAAACTATACAACATCCACATTAAAGTAAAAATGTGGTCAGAGATAGTGACCAATACTACATATGACAAATCTATAAACTAAGTGTCAGGGAGCAATACATCTTCCTCCATTCCTTGTGAGTCTAGGTCGAATTCTTTGAATTCCAATATTTTTGACGGTATAGTTATCGGTGTTATTTTTTTTCATTTAAAATCTTTACAAATTGATTTATGTTAAGACTATGAAACTAGCCCCTAGTTAACATATTGTTCATGTTTCACAGTAATCATCATCATCAATAATTAAAGGGTGTCAACTATAATCTCCATTTCCAAATCTACTTGGCAGGGACTAAGCTGCCATGCAACCCTTATTTTTTAAGAGAGATTTCATTTTGCATCGAGGACAATATTTTTATATTGTTTATAAACTTTAGTAAAAAATATTGTCATATTTAAATCACTACAATATTTTTGGTGATTCATCACCCCAAAATGTTTGATACATATTTTTAAGTACTCCACCATTAAAATGGTTACAAAAGCAATCAATGGACTCAATATTGGATGTTACAAAGTCTAGATAAACATAGATTCCAACATCTATAATAAAGTTTATATTAATGTTTATTTAGACATATCAAATAAAATCCACTACATTGTCTTCATAATAGTTTTTAATAACTCAAAAAAATGAAGTTTGTCGTTCCCTCACCTTATGCAACTAGGGATTCCACCCCATCCATTGTCATTGCTTAGCTTACTCGTTACTTGTATGGATCAATTACCAAGTAGCCATGGACTCTATATTTCTAGCAGGATCTTCCAGCTTTGGCATGAGGATTACTCTTTTGGACCAAGTCACAACCTCCCCCAACTCTCACAACATTCATTGCCTCTCATATGTGGATGATAAAATAAGAAAAAAATATTTTAAGGAGGTTATCTCCTCTTCAGGTTCATTTTCTTAATGTCCTCCAAGTCATGACTTTGTTGAAAAATTAATCTTTATTCCAATTACAGTTGTTTCTAAGGAATATAAGTTTCAATTAGACTTACATGAGAATCACAAGCGGATATCTCATTTTAACAATTTATGGCTTAAACTAACGAATCTGCACAATTGGGTATACGAGACCTAGTGGAAGCCTCTATTAATAGAGGAAACTTACACACACAAACATCGATATTCTTGAGGTTTTTTCATAGTGGAATTTAACTTAGTTAAAGACAAGGACAACATTCTCCACTTTGAAACTTGGTTATGGAAAAATGTTGGTCTCTACATGAAGCCTTGGTTCCTCACATTTGACCCCTTAGTGGATTGTTTTATCCTTGACTCTAATTTGGGTAAAGCTCCCCAACCTTCCCCTTCAATTGGGTAAATCTCCCCAACCTTCCCCTTCAATTGTTGGCCTCTAGAGACTTTATCTAAGGTAAAAAATGACATCAAAAGATTCCACTTATGTAGTTCTAAAATAATAGAAATACAATGCAAAACATATGCGGGAATATGTGTATAAGTTGATCTAGTAAAAATGATTCTAGAAGAGACATGGTTACACATTATTGAATATGTTTAGAAAAATAAATTAGACTATGAGAATATCAATTTAAGGTGTAGAAATTTCTTTGAGGTAGGGCACACAACAACATCTTTCCCTAATCACAAATCAATCTCTAATATGGACCAATCAAAGATATTTGAAACCCTTGGGAAAAGGAAGTACAACCAAAAACCTACTTGGTGGAATGGAGCTAATCCAAACCATCGAAAAGATAGTGCAACAAGAAATTCACCTTAGCATTTGTCTAGGAGGAATTAGCTCCTAAAGCATCAATCCTAGAGATAGTGTTCCCCTCTTATGTAGAAACCATCATCGTAAAGGAAGAAGGACCCATGGAAATATCAGAACTTGTTCCTTTAAAAGATATAAATACTACTCAATTGGAAAAGAGACTTCCTCAAGATGTGCAATCCCAATGATTGGACTTAAGTATATAGAATGAAAGCCAATAAGAATTGTAAACTCTCCTTTGATTATGTCACCCGATCCAATAAAGGGAAAGGTTGTTCTATCTTCTAAGCATGTTTTGTTGCACAATATTTTTATGAGGTCAGTTTGTTAAAGAGTACACCCGCTGCAACGTTTTATAATACAAATTCTAACTACTATTGTGGAAAAAATAGTCTATACTAGGTTAAAAGGCATAACCTTTGAAAATGCTATTGAATCCTTATTATATATCAATAGATGTTCAAAATGAAAATCATTTTTTTTTTTAATTTTTTTTGAAATATTAACTTGTATTTTATGAATACTAAACGTAAAAATAAGTTCAATCCAACTTCACACACTTAAGTGAAGAATAAGGTTAGTTGGTACCTTGATAGGCTCAACCTTTGCATCCACCTTTAATGGAATTATTAATAGCTAGCATCTCCTAATTTGTTGGCCCTCAAGAGTGATACCTTTGAGGAGCATAGAGATTTTGAAGAAATATAGATCCAATAATGAAATGCATTAGAGGTAATGTTGAATTTTTACGTTCAATTTGAACACTTTTTCCCATTTTATTTTTTTGTATGAGAGGTTTTGAGAAAATGCTACCAATGCTCGAATGCACTAAATTGTGGAACTCATAAATTTTATATATTATATTGTAAAAACCTACCTATCATTTTCTCCTTATAGGGATGTGTGTGTGTGTGGTTTTAAACATTCAATGTTTCTTCCTTGTAAGAGTGCCCCATTATATGATTTTCTCTTGATAAGACAATTCTTAGCATAGAGGGGCTTCCGCAGTGCAACATATTAGATATCATTTTCAGGATTAACTGCGTAGAGTAAGTCATTAATCTATGACCCATATCCATGAGTATTAGTCGCAACTGACCAATAATTCTCATGATTTGAATAGTCCACTTAGCACTCATTGCATCGGGTGATGCTCACAATTCTTATCTAATATTATATTAATATGTATTATTTTAACATGTTCAATATCAAATTTTAATTCAATTGCACAATATTATTTGTGTAGGAAAAAGGAAAAGTTAAAACATAAAATATAGGGGACCTAGTTCAAGAAGAGATTGCTTGAACCTAAGAGAGTATCATATTATTCTAGATTGACACATGAATAATATTATTCTAGAGTATCCATGTACAATTTTCTATGAATTTCTTTCATATCAATAGATTCTAGATTTCACAATAATGGGTAATATTTATATTTAAAAAAAGGGTCATGGCCAAACTGTAAAACATTGTATTACTAACTAATAAAAAGATGGCCACAACCGATAACCAAAATAACAAAGTCCTTGTTTCAACAAGTCTTGTAGATATATGCCCAACAACTATACTTACTAGATCGATAGGTATACTACCTAACAAATTGCCCTACCAACAAAACAACCTAACAAAACATTCTAAAAAATGTTTTTTTTCAAAAGGATGGCCCATGTATGGCTTCGTCAAGCTCCTATTTTTCTTTCTTTCCTCCTCTAAATGCATGTCCATTTCTAATTGTGCTACACGGAGAAGGCCAATTTCCACAACTTCTAGTTTCAAATTAGGATTGCAGTGGGACCTCACACTTTGTTCCTTCGAGCCATATGAGTAAGAAGAAAAAGGAGCAGGGGATTGGGAAATATTCAAAGGGAGATTAAGGAACCATAAGTACAAGCCACTAGAGAAACTACAGATTCCACATGAAGGTCCATATAAATACTTGCTTCTTTTAACTTACTCAAATTCCCTAAAATCATGCTCTAAGTCCTGTATTTTCCTTAATTGAGCAACAATATGAACAACATGCTTGCCTCTCTCTAGAATGTACACCAATTATTTTTCTTCCTACATCTCTTGCTAACATTTTCATTGGGGAGTATATGGAGTCAAGGATACCATATACTACTAGGATTATACCACCCCTTGTTTGCACCATTTCATACTTCTACCGACCTACACCAAATCACACATCACACAACAATTCTTCCTAAATTGAGACATCCTTCATGCAATGCCAAGAATTCCCCAAATAAAATGCATGTCACCAAGAGTAATAAGACCCACCAGGGATATTTCAAAGAGTTTGTCCATCACATTACCTAGGTTGAGACAACCAGAGCAAGCTCCCAAGAACAAACCACAAAGACCATAAGTGGGAGGGAGGGAAGAGACTACTCTCCTAGCCCACCATTTTATCCAAATAAACCACATGCAAAGAGAATTTGGATTGGCATTCTCATATTAATCAGAAGAATTGACAACAAGAAAGATAGGGGAGTGCAACATATTAATGACCATCACCCATATTCCTTTCAATCTTGTTGGAATTGACACTTGTGTTTGGTATTCATCATGGGTTTAATGCCAATTAATATCATGGGAGAGGAGCATAATGAATAAACCTCGCCCAACTATTTTTTTATTAATTGGATTTCATTCATGGATGTCCCCATATTTGCAACTTGATTGACCTCTTTATTATGTGTTGGCAACACTTGAGAAATAAATTTATTTAGAGTGATGGAATAAGCTTATCATTATTTGGACTAGATGATATAGGAAATGGTTTTAAGGAGTAGATCATTGTACTTAAAACAATTGAGGATTCACTAACTATAGGTGTGTAATGCACACCTTGCTCTTTATGTAAATGCAGAGCTTGAAACGTTGCCAATGCTTCAACTTCATTATTGGAGGCAATGCCTAAACCCTAAGAAAATTGTGTTTCTATATTTACCTTGAGATCAAATATGATCACCCCATACTTCCCACCCTTAGGTTTCCTTTAGATTCCTGATCAAAAAATAAAATGTGTTTCCTTATATCTAACTTCCATTGCTAGAATTCGTCCTGATCCCCAAACCTTAACTGCCAATGAGAAGATTGAGAAGGATTTTTGACATAAGGCTTGTTGGTCAATAGACCACCATAGAGAAGAGGGTTCAACCATGTATTTTTTGATGCACTAAAATAATATGTGTTAACTATCCTTATTTAATTGGCTTATACTATCTCTAGTAGAACACCCACATCTTGACTTGCCAATACACTAGCAGTGATGGTTTCTTGTAGGAAGATGAGACAATTTGTTACTAACCAAAGCTTCCAAAAGAAGATTTTTGGGAAGCCTAACCAAACTCTATTAAGAACCTTTTTGTTCCTGATGCCACTAGGATATGAAACAAACCATGATAATAACATATGCTTCTAGTCTTGTTGCATTAGAATATCCTAACTATAGTCTCTAAGGGATAAGAACCATGCTTGATGTGTGAAGTCATATTCCAAGAAAATATTCTTTAATGTATCCTCCAAAGAATAGTAAAGTGGGCACCTAGATGGCCCAACGATGTCACACCTACTAAAATTTTCTTCTATTAAAATATTTCCATGCATCATGATCTAGCAAAATATGTGAAATTTTTGGAGACAATCACCTTGCCATATTTTCCTTCGAATAGTAGATTGATGGGGTTCCTTAAAATAAAATAATTTTGTTGTATATCTATGCTTAATTGAATATGTTCCTCATTTTGGTCCTTACCCTTGCAAATTCATAGAGTTCTTTTTCATTGGGGCCACTCCACAAGGATGAGAAAGTGGGAGGCAAATTGACCCTAAATAGCACTTGGGAGATCAAAGTATTTCTAGTAATATCATCATCCTAGTTTGGCCTACTATCAACATGAAACATTAATTAGAGAGAGGATTCTATGATTTGGCAACCATTATTTGATATCCAAAATCTCTTGATGTTGAACCAAAGGAGTACAACTGATAATACTATCATTCCAAATCTAAACATTTTTCCTATTGTTGAGAACCTGAGATAGATGATCATGAATGAGAGGGGCATAAGATTTGCGTAATCTCCAAAATGGTGAGCCAATAGAATATGGGAGAGGATTGCCTGGACATGGAAAGAAACATCATCAAAGATATTTCTTGTGAAGAGCTTCCTTCCACCATCTTGTTGTCCTAGAGACTAGTCTCCACAAAACAATTGTACCTAGAGACAAATTGTAAGTTTTAAACCTGTGAAGTAAAGAAATGCATATAGATTATTAAGTTTTTTTTTTTTTCAATGGCTCATACACATAGTACACAAAGATGTATGCTGGAAACCCTTAACTGGGAGAAAACCGACCTTCCTTGGCACCACACCTCTCAGCTCTTCATTGTATTACTTTCACCATTCACAATACAATATATACAACATCTTAGGTATTCCGCAAATACCAAAACCTTAATCCCTTAATCTAGAATTAATTTAGAAAACTGCTAAAAATAGTGAAAACATGCTAAAATAACAAAATCCGTTGTTGTCAAATCTGACGCACCCTCCCACACATGAAAATAATATAACACATACCCAACATTATCCCACTTGTTGTTTTGTTTGCATATAGGGGGTCACATGATTACATAGTAAACAATCCAAGGTAGTAATGCCCATTGTTTCTCTACACTAGGAGAAATTCTTAGTGCTCATAGACTTTATCAATGAATCTACAACATTCTTCAAAGTGTCATCCTTATCCAACAATACATTCTTGTCTTCAACCATGTCTCTCACAAAGTGATATTGAACATCAATATGCTTTGTCTTTGAATGACAAGCTGGGCTCTTTGCCAAGAAGATTACACTTTGACTGTCACAATCTAATCTTATTGCTTGTTGTACCAACCCAATACCTGAACACAATATATATAACCATAATGCTTCCTTGCATGCATGAGTGACTTCCATGTATTCAACTTTTGTATTTGAGAGTGCCACTACAACCTGTCTCTTGCTCATACAACGGATTTATCCTCCAAATAGGTTAAACACATACCCACTTGTAGATCTTCTGCGATCCATATCTCCATCCTAGTATGCATCAACAAACCCATGTATGTCCAACACTCTGTCTAATCCTAGTCTTCCTTGGTAGAACAATCCATAACTAGAAGTGCCATGCAAATACTTGAAAAACCTCTTTACTGCTGTCCAATTATCCTTCCCTACTTTCGACATATACCTACTCGAAACCCCCACTGGATGTGAAATGTATGGTCTAGTACAGATCATTGCATACATAAAACTACCAACCACACTAGCATACATAACATGGGACATGTCCTCTTCAACTTATTTTGTCTCGGGACACTAATCTGCAGATAAATTTACACCTACAAGAATAGGAACCTTGATCGGTTTACTTTCCTGCATATTAAACCTCTGTAATATCATCTCAACATATTTTCTCTTATTCAACTAGAGTTTCTTGTTTGCACGATATCTTTTAATCTCCATTCCCATATTGAATTTAGAAACACCAAGATCCTTCATGTTAAATTTGGAGGATAGTTTTGATTTCTCCTCCTTGATAACATCCATGTTATTTCCTACCAGCAACATGTCATTGACATGAAAAACTACATAAATGAAGTGATTACAAACATGCTTGGAATATACGCAATGATCAACCCTGCTTCTCACAAATCCGAGTCCAAGGATGTATGATTCAAACTTTTGGTACCACATCCTAGGTGATTGCTTCAAACCATATAGTGACTTCTTTAGCTTACATACCAACTCTTTCTTTCCCTTCACTACAAATCCTTTTGGCTTCTTCATGTAGATTTCTTATTCTGTATCCCCATGTATAAGGAATGATGTCTTCACATCCATCTATTATACTTCAAAATAAAAAGCAATAGCAACATATAAGATAAATATAATAGAATTTAACTTGGCAATAGGAGAAAAAGTTTCACCAAATTCAATTCCCTCTACTTGGGAATAACCTTTTGCTACTAACCGAGCTTTGTATTTCTCCACTTTTCCTTTTGAATTCAACTTATTCTTAAACACCCATTCACTTCCAATGGTTTTCCTTCTAGTTGGAAACTCAACTATATCCCATGCCTCATTATTATCCAATGAATCCATTTCTTCAACCATGGACTTCTTCCAAAGTTTACTATCCTCTGAATTCACTACTTCTCTTACAGTTCTAGGATTATCATCAGTAATAGATAAAGAAAAATTAGCACAAAAATTAGGTGGACTATATCTTTCTAGTTTCCTTCTTTCCCTCATTGATCTCCTCAATACTAGAGTATGAGGTTCATCTTCTTTTGATTAATCTTCTTTCATTGATTCAGATTTTGCATCATCCAACTGGAACTCTATTTTATCATGTTCTTCTTGCCTTGGTAGGAATTCCTATTTGGGAACATATTTAATCTCTCTATGTAATGTTATTGATTTGAAACCATTTGTAATTGTACATATAGGCTAGTGAGTCATTGGAACCAAGTGTAAATGTAAATGCGCATTTAGGCTAGTGAGTCGTTGACACTAAGTTTTTATGTTGCACACATTTGAGAAGTGCGCTGAGAAGTCTTATAAAAGATACGGTGTGCAAATTTTATGTGTGTTGCACGCACCTGGGTAAGTGAGCACATTGCATAGTGTTGCATGCACTTGGGAAAGTGTGTGGTAATGACCTATAATTGCACAGAGTTGATATATATATATATATATATACATGTGTGTGTGTGTGTGTGTGTGTGTGTGTGTGAGACTGGATATGTATTGAGGTCGGAGGGCTTGTGTGAGTATGAGGATGGTGAGCTGGGATGCAGATAGGCCAATGTGCCTATCCATGTAATTACACTCAATGATTAATATATTGTTGCATCACTGTGTGCAGACAGACTCAGACAAAAAGAGATGGGGGGCCAACTTCACCGGAAGAGGGAAAAGGAGGAAATATTTTAATGATATTTCCAAAAAGTGTAATGCCAGATAATTATTTTATCCTAAGTTCTTGAGGATAGGGAACGGGTCACCGAGTGGCTTAAAACTTCTTTTGATGGTGACAAGTGTCGAGTCGAACGCATGAAATATATATTTCCAGCCTTAAGTGTATTTTGGGGATATTATCCATTATTCGGAGGGGAATTCATGTTAGCAGGATATCGTGAGCAAAAGGGGGTCAAAGTGTATGGAAAATCCGGTTATTACCTTATCTACACATAGAAGCTTGTAAGGAGTTGTGGGGCTGTAATTAGAGTTTTTCTGTCAAGGAGATAGGTTGATAGACCATGAGCAGTCTGTCTGGGTGAGATATTGGTTGTTTTGAAGTGGTTGTCAGACCCGTAAGCATAGTCTCCAGGTGAGAGTTTTGCTGAGAGTTGTTCCCTGGTGCACTGAGCATTAGTCACAGGGCTCAGAGACTTCCTGTTCGATCTGTTGTTGGTAACCCTGGGAAGGGAAGTGGGGTAGCCAAAGGAATGTTGAGAAGATAATGGGCACACTTCCTTGGGTGTGACAGGTGCATTGGAAATGAGTGACTATGAGCTAGTTGCAACAATGAGCACCTAGGACTGAGCAATTATGTTGAGTTTCAGACCTTAACTTGTCGCTAGGAACCTTTTTTCCCTTGTGGAGTTAAGCCCCAGCTCGGGGGTGACTTGTTGCTGGAATTTTATGAGCAACATAGTCTATGGCTGGGAGGAACGTCTGATTTATGTGCACAATTGGTGACTTTCATAAAATATAAGTCTTCTTTATGTTCTTGTCTTTTTCACTGTGTGAATATTTGTCTATGTTTGATATGGGTTAATTCTAGTATGTAGTCGCATATAAATAATTATTGTTATTTTGTTTAAAGTTTCTTGTACAGTAAATATGGTGCTTATAGCCTGTATTTGTAGTTGTGCATGAGTATGTCAGTTGATGATATCCTTGTCTATTAAGTGGATCTTGTGTTTTTGGTTATGAGTCTTCAAGAAGAGGATTGGGTAACTAGGTGTGCAAGAAGGTAGCATGTGTGCACAAGAGGCTGGAATTCATGTGTGTATTCAAGGAAGTAGACTCCACGCATAGTGAAATCAGAATGGGTGCATGACACTAAGATGATTGTGTGTACGGTTGTGTTATGGGATCAACACTCTAGTGCGCAGTTGTTTGAGTTACTTCTGCTGCTTAATGTTGGGTTAAAAAGAGAATGTTTCTTCTACTGTTATAAGTTGTGTGGCTCAAATCAAGTTTGGGCTGAGCGCATTACTTCTAGTGATATTGTAGGGACTTATGTGTAGAGTAGAATTTGCGCAGTGAAATTTTAGAGTAACATTGCTTAATAGTATGCTGGGGATGTTACAGTTTGGTTGACTCAGAGCTACCAAAGTTGAGGTTGGATGATGTGGCCCAGCCTGGGGTGGCTGGGGATGTTACAAATTGGTATCATAGGAACTGGTTCAACGCTGGATTTGTATGGGCCAAAGGTCAACAAGAAGTTGTAGAGCTCCAGTTTCAACATTGATTCTTGCACGAGCTGAGTTATACTTAATACAAAATTCGGATTGACAAGTGGCCGAATTTGGAATTTCAGCGTGGCCTTGGTGCACATTAAGTAAGATTGTGTATATGTGATTGCTATGTTTATGATATTGTGGAGTGCGACACAAGAACTACATAGTAAACAATGGTGTGTGGGTGTGCGCACTAAAGGTTTGGAACTACGCAAAACAAAGTTGTGATGCATGTGCATTACTGATACGCTCTGTACAAGTTTAAAAAAAATTACACTGGGTATTGGTGGGTGTTGAATATCAGTGCACGCATGAGCTTCAAAAGGAAGGATTCTAACAAGATCGTGTAGAGTTTTCATGAAGTTATTTCATGGATTCGCCTAACAAATCTTGTTGTCTGCACATTTTACAGAATTATCAACATTTAGAGTAGGACAAAGTTAGTGTAGAATTTTAAAATCATGTAATATGCGCAAAGAACTTATAGTCACGATGATGAATTCATATATTTGTATGTTAGCCTGGGTGTTGATGGTACATAATCCAAGGAGGAGCACATGAACTTGGTAGAAACCATAAAGGGATTACAGAAAGATTTCTAGAGATATAAGGATGATAATGAAAGGCTTATGAGAGCCAAGGAGTATCAAGATGACTTCAATGTCAAATTAATGTAGAGCCTGGACATAATAGAAAATAAAATGGATAAGGAAACAAAGTCAATTAGGTCAAGAATTCGCAGATCTCATGATGAGAAAAGAAGAGAAGAAATAAGTGCCGGTAAGCATTCTTTCAGGAAAGCGTGCAGTAGTTTGAGTCCATCTCCTATCAGATAGCATAAGAGAAGGACCGGGGTGGACGATCTACAGGGAGAAATGAATAAGATCAAGCCTCCTACCTTTGATGATGAGCATAATAAGGATGAAGATGCAGAGACCTGGCTGTTGGGCATAAGGAAGTACTTCCAACTGCATAACTATTCTGCCAGAAGGGAGAATGTATATCTATCAGTTGAAAGGAAATGCATCAATGTGGTGGGATCAATATGTGCAAGTGCAACACATTGATGAGAAAAAGGTTACCGAGAAGGAATTCATGCGATATTTTAAAAGGAAATATTTAACCAAGTGCTACTATGACAATAAAATGAAGGAGTTTTTTGAACTCAAGCTTGGGAGTATGACGATATATGAGTATAAAAGAAGATTTTTAGAGATGTTGAAATATGCACCTTTTATCAAGGATGAACAGGTGAAGATTCAAAGGTGTTAGCGATTATTTTTTTCTTAGGCGCAAAAGCACCCAGGTCTACAAGTTGCTCAGGAAGTGCCCAAGCGCAGCACAGGAGAATACCTGTTTTTCCGGTAGTAAGGCAAGCGAGCGAGCAAAATAGCGTTGGAAACATCCAAGATCTATTTACAAAGCAGATCGACGGTCATCGGGTTTTCAGAGCTACCGATTTGCCCAAGGTTTAGCGCAAGAGGGAGCACCAATAGTTCAAATCAGATTTGGGTCGTCCGATCCAACTAGGACAGGTGGTAGCCTGTCGGCGTATTGGGTATCGGGAGTCTAGAAGCTCTCCGTCCATTGCACTTGAAAGTGCCGATCAACGAAACTCCGAAGCTCCCTTCGAACTAAGCCCAGGATCTCAGCACCAGGTCATATCAAGCGAGCGGGTGAAGGGGGGACAACCCCTTTATAATAGCAAATACTATCTGGGCCGTCCATCTAAAGGACGCGCGACACGCATCCACGTCATGACGAAATTAAGGAATTCGAGCGGTAAGCACTCCTCGCCATTTTACATTTCGAAACCCCGAACCCCGATAACACCGAAACTTGGGCCCACAATATTACCGAGTTAGTTCAGAGCCGTCAAATTAGTGGGGAACACGTGGCGACCGTTAGGCCCTCTCGGCATTTCGCCCATCTCGACTTTAAAGGAGAAAAATCCTAATCCTTTCCCATCCGTGAACCCCGAAACGCCAAAAGCACTCTGACAGAGAGGTCAAAGGAACCTAATTAAGATTCAAGAGAGGGGGCACTGTGTTCTCCAGGCACTGATTCATGTGATCTAAATCCCGATGCCAGCTTGAGGATAAACGAAGAAGAGATAAGGTGGTTGAAGCCTAGCTTCACTCATTAATTACAGGGTATGGACGTCTTGGCTGAAGGTCCACCCGAGATGGTCCTCCGTACTGATTCTTTCCATGGAAGCCGCGCCAAGTCTCCAACTCGCCAGGGAAGCCTACACACGCCAATTCAACATTTAAGGGCTCAGATACCCCCCTGGTGCGAGCCATGAAGAATTAAGGTAGCGTATGACAGTAGAATGCAGGCCAGATGTGATTAAGGAGACGCCTCTGCTGGGCGAAATGGGGAAGAGCACATGTAGGCATTTTGGCCATTTTTGTATCTATCGATGGTTGAGCATAGCTCCTGATTGTAAGGTTTTGATGAAGCGCTGGTCGCTCTGGTTAATGTATAAGGCATTTGAGATTTATTACTTTATGGATGTCAGCCTCCCTTCCATTTCTTTGTTTACTGTGTTAGAACAACTCAGAATTGGAGGATCCAGTCGAGTTGTGGCTGTTATAGGATGATGTAGGTTGGATCACTGTAATAGTCACCTTGTTTCTAATTGGTTCTTATGATGTTCGCAGCGCTAAAACGACTTGGAATTGAAGGATTCAGTCGAGTCACCCCTCAGTTCTTTGAAACTCTAGACCAAGAGGATCTTGGCTTCTGAGTTTTTCTCCTTCAAGCTTCCGAAGGCCTATTGTTCGAGGCAGTCTTGCTCACCCACCTCACAAGTATTCCATCTACCACCCTTTAATCAACTTACTGACAGATGTTGGATCAAGACCTCCCTTGATTTCTACATACCAGGCCCAGTTTCCCGAGTTAAAGCTATATTATCTTGAGTCTTCACCCATCTGATCACCCCATTAAACTGATGGGCGTTGGGCTCTGCTCCTGCAAGCAATCCAGGAGTGACTTCTGACACTAACAAAAGGTACCTGAGTGGATTTCCATAATTTATTAGTGACAAGATACAGTATGATGACCCTAAGATGTTGGAAGAAACCATAAGGTGTGCTAGGTGTCTTTATGAATAGAAAAGTAGAAGATCGACTTTCCAAAAGGCTTGGGAAGATAAGATGAAAAGCAAGGTGGAACAAAGGAAGAAAGGGGCTAAGCCATCATTTTTTAGAAACACTACACAAGGATAGTCAACTTTCCATGAACCCAGAATGTCAGATATAGTGGGACAAAAGTCATGGCAACAACCTATGCAGTGTTGGGGTTGTGGCAGAAATCATATGCGCATAGATTTCCCTCAAAGAGGTGATAAAGTGAGGACTGCGCACAATGTGCAACAATATGCAATAGTTGAGGACATGGGAATAAATGTGCCAAGGATTTAGTCATCATTGGATAACAAGCAAGCTAAGTTTCAATCACACATGATCGAGGTGGAAGGTAAGATTAATGACCAAGCCATTTCTATTTTAATTGACTCAGGAGCTAGTCATAGTTATCTAGATCCTAAGATGGTGGAAAGATTCCATTTGTCGAGAAGAAAGCTTGGGAAATATTGGTTGGTGCAGTTAGCCATAGGAGCAAAAAGGAAAGTTAATGAGATGGGTAAGGCATGTTCAATGGAGATGAAGGGGATGTGCACAAAGGATGATTTGAATATCATACCTTTGGGTTCGTATGATTGCCTCATTGGCATGGATTGGTTGGATGAGCATCATGTTGTTCTGGAATTTTATAATAAGGAATTTACTTGCCTTGATGAACAAGGAAATTTGAGAACAGTTCAAGGCATTCCAAGGAATGTGACTATCAAGGAAGTTTCATCCTTGCAATTGAATAAAAGTTTTAGGAAGGGATGTCAAGTATTTGCAGTGCACATGGAAGAGGCACCTAAGGATAAAGTGTCGAGTATTGAAGACTGCGTAGTACTGAAAGAGTACGAGGATGTCTTTAAGGAGATATCGAGATTTCATCCAAAGAGAGATATTGATTTCTCTATAAATCTGATGCTCGGAGAAACACCTGTATCCAAGACTCCTTATAGGATGAGTACGCTAGAATTGAAGGAGTTGCAGATGCAACTTGAAGAGCTTCTGAAGAAGGGGTATATACACCCAAATGTGTCACCTTAGGGTGCATCAGTTTTATTTTTGAAGAAGAAGGATGGTATGATTAGACTTTGTATCGATTTTAGATGGTTGAACAAGGTAATAGTGAAGAACAAGTATCCTTTGCCAAGGATACATGATCTGTTTGATCAACTAAGGGACACAAGGATATTTTCCAAGATTGATATCATATCTGGATATCACCAAGTGAGAACAAAAGAGGAAGACATAAGTAAGACTACCTTCAGAACAAGGTATGATCATTACGAGTTTATAGTGGTGTCATTTGGGTTTTCGAATGCACCAATTGTTTTCATGTGTTTAATGAATGGAGTTTTTAGAAGTTATTTAGACAAGTTTGTCATTGTTTTTTTGTATGACATTCTTGTTTACTCAAATTTTGAAGAAGAGAACAAGTGACACTTTAGGAATGTGTTGCATGTATTGAAGGAGCATCAAATTTATGCAAAGTTGAGAAAGTGTTAATTTTACCAGAGGCAGAATCATTATTTGGGTCATATCATTTCAGAAGAAGGAATAATTGTGGACCTAGCTAAGATAAAATCCATTGAGGAATGGCCAACACCAAGAAATGTTGCAGAAGTGAGATCCTTTATGGGACTAAAATGGTTCTACAAAATATTTATTGAAGGATTCTCATAGATTGCACATCCAATTACATATTTGCAAAAGAAAGGTGCATGATTTGAATGGACTCCGGATTGCACAAGGAGTTTTCAACACTTGAAGAGTTTGCTAACAAGTGCACCAATTTTGAGGATTACTAATCCAAATGCAAACTTTTTGGTGTGCATGGATGCATGCAAGTAGGGACTAGGTGGAGTCCTGAGTCAGAATGGACATGTGGTATGCTATGAATCAAGGAAGTATAAAGAGCATGAAAGGCTCTATTCTACTCATGATTTAGAATTGGCAGCCATAATGCATGATTTGAATATTGTGGCAACATTATCTCATGGGTAAAATAATTGAGCTGAGAATAGACCATTGTGGTATGAAATATTTGTTTGGAAAACCAAGTTTGAATACTAGACAAAATAGTGTTGGATTACTGAGAGGGGGGGTGAATTAGTAATAGAGAAATTAAATCCTTTTTAACCATATAATCTAAGTGTTATATCAATGTAGCATTATCATCCAATAACTGCAGAGTAAATACGCAATGAACAAATGAACAATCATACACATACATAGTACACCAATATTTTACGTGGAAACCCAAAGCGAGAGAAAACCACTAAATTCTTTTTCTTACATGTCTTGAAGAATTACATTCATTGGAAGCACCAAATTCCTTTGTTTTCCAGTTGCAACTGGAAGGAG
>SNQJ01S0202026.1:0-16804 GCA_010110895.2 Picea sitchensis | reverse complement strand
TAAATGTACATATTGTTCTCCATGAAAAAGTTTTATATTCGATATTTCAAAATAGAAATCATAGCATACATCCTCATGTTATTATGACAACATTCAAAGACAAATGTATCTACACATTCCTATCTTAACACATCCTATAATACAACCTTAACTTAAGAATATAGTCTTCACTAGGTTATTATGTCCCCTATTTCTAGTTTTCAATATAATAAATGGAAAATTGTTAATCCCTAAACAGAGCCTCATGTTAATATTAAAACCTCATATAAAGCCCTATATATTGAGTTGTTATATTTATATTGTTATATTAGTATTGTTAAATATGCCCTTTAATTACAATTGTACCTTTTCTCCCCTATGTTGTAACCACTTTTGTTTTTTGTTTACTCTTTAAAATTTCCTAGCGGAAGTTTATATAAATGGTAATTAAGGTTTGTAGTACAAAATTCGTGGCACTGATCAAAATAACACTTTAAATTTTATTTCTGTTTTAGTTCAATTCCTTTTACTAATTGAACGATCTAAATTGTTCTTGAGGATGGATCAACGGTTTTAATTGATCTTTAGATGTGAAAATAAATGATTGATAATAATATTAGTCACCTTTGATTCATTCACCAGTCTAACAATAAAGAATTTGATGACTTAAAATCATTTCGGGAAACAAATTGTTAGTGCTTTAACTATTTTTAATTGTCTGAAATCATCAAACGACATAAAAAAAATGATCCAACAATTCTTATCCATTTCGGATGCAAAGATGCCTGAATGTCAACATGAACATGATCTTCCGAAATATCCAAGGGTCAGTGATTGATCAATATAATGGCTCACAATCATTGTGGGTCAGTAATTGATCAAGTTTTAATGATTTTTCTTTCCTGAAATTATCCAACGGCTCACGACCACTTAATTTGATGATGAAGAAACCCCGGATGGGGTGCCATGTCACAAACCGGAGCCACACAGGACAACGTTGGGATGAAGCATTAATACATTCACAAACAACCATCCCCTCAGCCATTAACCAAGTATGAATCAACACAGCCAAATCCAGGCAATGAGCCCCTTCGCGCAACTGATCGGTACAATGCACCAACGCACTCGGCAACAAGCCTTAATGGCTATGGTGATCATGGTTTCCCTCCTCCTTATCATCCGCCTTGATAGAATTGAGCGACATTCTCCCATCGCAGCATCGAGTGCAGAGTTAATTTCACCAGAGCAGTAGTTTGGGGACCCTTTGAAGCTCTGGAGCAGAGCCTTCCACCTGCAAGGAACCCTAGTCATCTCCAGGGTCTCCACTATGCCCAGAGCATGAGGTAAGCTGCACAGGGGTGCCTCTTGGTACACAGCTGAATCTCACCGCCAGAGACAGAATAAATTTGAGCAGGAGTTAGCCATGGCATCCTTCTGAAGGCGTAAGAAACCATGAAAACCTCTAATGGCGTACATGGAAGAGATTACCTTGGAAGATGCCATGAAAAGTTATCCCAAGATCCCTCTATTCACAGTCCCAGACAATTGGAATCCACCCACTGATTTTGGCATAGATGACAAGCTTCTGCCTTCGGGAAAACTACTTGGTTTCAGTGTCAACATCCCAACGGAGAATTTTACCACCTGCTATGTACAAGAAGAGACCTCGTCCCACACACATGGAAGCAAAAAATCACCCGTCGGTGCACCTATGGAGGCGGTGACCCAACTTTCCAACCGACTGGTACATGCAAGTGAGGGAGCAACATGGCCCATTCCCCCAACCTCTATTGACAGCCACTGGTAGGACCATCACCCCTTCACCAACTCGGGGTACCACACTCTCATCTTCGATATGAGGATTATGTTGGATGACCAAGTCTTTCCCATCACCTGAATCGATCAACGACTCGACATGTTGTTCGTGGCTCATTCCAAAACTCTTCCTAAACGACAATTCCCAACGTGAGTGCAGGCTTACGCGTTTCCAGTAGGATGGCAAAAGCACGGGGACGAGGATGAGCTTACCGGATAAGAGGTTCAATGATGTTCTTGGTTAGAAATTTTCTTTTGTTTCCAAACCAGGCTTTTGCCTAGTTAGATCTTAGTTATTATGCAACTAGTTTTTGGCAAACAGTTTAAACTTAATGGTTGGCAGTCCTGGTTTCCTTCGGGCAAGACGATACTCTGATAGTTTTGTTTACTGGGAAACAAATGGCATAGGATACACAGTTGTCTCGGTTTCCTAATTAGGTGGGACAACTGGCTTCATAAACAGTCATTGTAACTTGATAATGATAATATAAGAGGTCCTATCCTTTTTTACTTAAAAAAAAAAAATTGATGATGAAGAAAGACTTTTGACTAAAACTTTCTTGGACTTTAATGATAATCTGCCACTGGAAGGGAAAAATCAAAGAAATGGAATGGTTTGAAGTGCAAGTTCATGCATTGTTTTATTTCATTTATTGCCATTAAATTTGATGTGATAGTTAAGCCTATGACCAACTTAACACATCAAATTACACATGTGTGCAACATTTTATGGCTTAACATGAAAGATTTAAGTAGAAATTATCTTCTTCTTTTTTTCTTGTTTCCAAGACATGAATCCCTTAAGGAGTTTCAAAAGATCTAGATCAGTAAGTTTCAATATCTTCTACCATGCTCTCAAAATCCTTATTCTTTTCTTATAAATGAAAAATGGCATCTCTTCAAAAGTCTATTCCTCCATAAAGGTCTCGTAGTAATTCTAAAGAGTCTATTTTTTTGGTCGACTTATTTAGGGATATAGTTGAACCTCTTTTGAATCAAGCCATCCTGTTGAAAGGAAGAGAATTAAGGGGAGGCAAGCGGTGTTATTATGGGTTTGGTTTGGTTGCAGAAAAGAGATCAAGACGTCCTTCAAACCACATGAAACCATCAAACAAAATATGTGACGTGTCAAAGATAAACTGGATCCACACAAATGCAAAGGAGTTTTCAAGATTGAATGCTCATGTGGTAAATGCCACATCGCCAAAACTGGGAGCTCCTTTCAAATTAGAATTAAAGAACATGGAGCCGACATAAAGAATGAGCGCATTCGTACCTCATCCTTAGCAGAAAACTCATTGAAAACAAAACACCATGTACACCTTGAAGAGACAAAAATTCTAGCAAAGGAAGATCACCTATTTAAATGTCGCATCAGGGAAGCGATTGAAATTCAAAGAAACCCCAACAACCTTAATAGAAGTAATGGCCTAGAACTGAATGAAATATGGCTCCCCTTAATAAAAATGAACCATAATTAAAACAATCAACTTTAACAAAACCCTAATTTTTAATAATTAATAACAAATTAAATTCAATAAATCTAAAGAATTAAAGTTTTTTCTAAACACTAATTAATCATTAGTTAAGATCTTTATAAATTATTATTTTTTAAATAAAAATAATTTAAAAACAATATTAAAATACACAAACATTTTAAAAATAGCCTTTTAAATAATAAACAACATAAAAATTAAAAAGAATCGACAAATCCAATAAAATAATAAACCTAAGAACTAATTATAAAATAACAAATTATAAAACTAAAAATAAAACATTATATAAGAAAATAAAATAAAAAACTTAACTAATTAAAGAATCAGGGTTCCCAACCGACATTGCAACTCTCCTCCATCCATTTAATTATTAGCATCTATAGGAATCCTCCCTCTTATTCTTAACCCAGGCTTCTTGTCCTGAAGATGGATCTTGATATGGATCTAAAACGTCGACAATCCATCAATGAAACTGTGGTTTTTCCGAACTTAACTGAAAACCCACATTGTATTTATGCCTGGCATCATCTAACATCTCCAAGGGATAGTTTCAAAAGGAAGATTATCATTTATTTGTTCCATTTCCATTTGCAATTGCAAATTGCAAAATTTTCTACGCATTGCACAATGGATTTCACTGGGCAAAGGATTTCATCGCAAAGTGGATTTCGTCGTACAGTGGATTTCGTCGCGCAGTGGGCTGTCACGCATAGAATGTTGTCGCGTAGTGGATTTGATCGTGCAATGGATTTCGTCATCCAGTGGATGTTTTCAAGTATAGGATGTTGTCGTGTAGTGTATTCTATCGCATATAGTCTGTTGTCGAGTAGAGGATGTCATCTTGTAGTGGATTTTCCTGCGCACAGGGTACAGGTCTCGCTACGCAGATGTTGGTTTAGTGGTCAACTTCAAGATCATTTTCTAGACGCCTGGAGAGGAATTTTGAAAATCCCCATGATGGTTTTGTTGAGGACAAACAAAATAATAAAAACCTCTCTCAGATTTTAAAAACGTTTCATAATTGTGAATATTCGAAGGAATCTTTGAGCCCCATTTTTCAGTTTTCATGACTTCCTATCCGAGACATTTTTTTGTGACACTTATTCTGGCCATATGGAGATGAATTTATAGAAACTGAGAGAGGTTTGTATTTATAAAAATCTTAGCTACAAACAGTTATCTCAGTTTTGGAAAATAGTGTTTCATTAGTGATATATCATGTCATATTTAACACCTATTTTCCCATTTCGTTGCGCAATCCTGTGCATTTTGTTTTGTAGGTAATTGTTGTGTAGCAGACTTGTTGTCAAAGAATGACAGAGTTTATGAAAGTGAACATGATGAATCATCACAACCATATGGTCTAATTTTGATCATGATCAATGATTCTAAAGAATATTTAGGTTACGATTATGATTTGGCAAAGTTGAGTTTTCTATTTTTAGTGAATCCGTTGAAGTTATTGTTCTCTTTCAATGAAAATAGATCCATGATTATAGGAGGAAGTAATTAGACCCCAAAAGCCAAGGGTGACATTAGTTTTCTATATATGGGGATAATTTTCATGTAAACATTGTTGGTTGGAAAAATTGGTATAGACAATAGCTATTGTATGTAATTTGAGTTTGACCAAAACTTAATGCAAAATTCCTGTAATTTTGATGAAAAGATTCTAATTGTAGCAATTGGATGTATTGTTTTCCCTTTCTTGTGTATGTTCTTCCTATTATCATTTTCCATATATTGTTTTGTGTACTTTGGAACAAATTTTCAAACATATGGATTCGTTGTGCAATGCCCCTTGTTCGCGCCACTTAGACAAAAAGTTTTACTCTAAAAGATAACTCTGAATTCACCCACAACGGTGCTCCGAGTTACTTCTTGTAATTTCTATCCGCCATACATTACTATTTTTCACTGAAGACTGTTGCTCGCTTAGACTTTATCCTCTCAAAGATCAGCCACTGAGTCATTTGTTTTCATTATTTCCTCAAATCGACTCCATAGCCCAAAGTCTTATTTTCTTGCGCCAATATAACTAGAACCCATTATATCAGAGGTGTTAAATCTAGCCATTTATTTAAAAGCCATATCCCCCGCAAAGACAGAGTCTCCTGAGAGATCCCTCTCCAAGTCCGAAATGTTAGTTTCGGGCCTCAAAGTTGGTTTAAAAAGTTACCTTCGTCATCTATTTATCAGTCGGACATATTTACGGAGTGCTAACATTATGGATCCGTTGTGGGGGAAGGAATTGAATGAAACTTTCCCTAGGAAGAACGACATTGTTGTAGTTCTATGTTCTGATGGTAGCAAGCACTTAGGCATGTATTGGCTGTATTTCTACTCTGGTGACTCCACACTTCAAAAAATCAGTTTGAATGTGATTCCACTGGTAGAAGAATCCAAATCTAAAGTTTTCATGGTGACTGCAATCAAGCTTCAAATGTGATTCAAAGACTCCACTGGAGAATATGTTGACAGAGATATGGAAGAGAAGTATGGAAAAATAAGGTACTCGATCTTAAGTTTAGTTCAAGAAGTAATTTTCTGTTTTATCAATATCTTCTGGTCCTTTCCTAAGTTTTCCAAAAGAATATATTTCTTCACTTAAATGAAGCCCAAAGATCTACCCATGCATATCCTTCATTGCAAACTATAGGTATACCTCCTTCTTATTGCATAACTGATATTCAACAAGCTCCTTCCTTTGAGCCATATGATGTTCATGATCATTCTTGTGAGCTTAATGAAACCAAATCTGAGCTTGTACCTTCTGTTCTTAATCATACACCCTCCAAGATTCAAGAAAGATATAGTCCTCGTAAATTTCCTTCCATCCTTCACGACTTTCCTCTGAAACATTGTAAGTATCTTCGTAGGCTTGATGGAGAGCTTGATGGATAGCCATCTGAAAAACATATTCAGGTCTTTTAGCATTTCATAGGCCTTTTTGAGATTGAACATGATGATGTTTATATAAGGGCCTTTTCTCAATCCTTACAAGGAGAAGACAAAGCATGGTTCATACATTTGTAACCTCAGTCGATTAGCTCATGGGATCAACTGAGGGAAACTTTCTGTAGGTTTTGGGGTGAGAGAAAGTCATGGGATCTACTCCTTTCATAGTTTTATGCCATGAGAAGAATGAAAGATGAAACCATCTCAAATTTTAGCAGGAGGTTGTCTTTATTATAAACCTTCTAAAGAAGTCCAACCTCTAGAAGTTGATTCCATTCTCCATTATGTAACAACCTTTCAATCAAACTTATCTTTTCTTTTGATGGAGAGGAAGTCTATGTCTTTGTAGTAGATGTTAAACAATGCTCAGGAATTTGAATACAATATTCAAGCATGTAAACAGATTTGAAATGATGAGTTGGAAGCGAAAGAACGTGACAATGAATATGAAGAAAGAACAATTGCTTTGAATCTTGAGAAGAGGGTTAATAATATCATATGTCCTCTTGAAGCTTTAAATGATGATGATTTTGCAAAGTATTATATTCCACTTATTGAAAAAGAAGGTGATAATTTAGCTTCTGATCCATCCCATGATAAGCACAAGGTTGATTGTTTTATGTATTTATGTGTAGACAGTCAAGTAAATGAATTTGCAAATCAGATTGTTGAAGAGAAGGTTCATGTCTGAATCTTTTTCTTGTTAGATGACATTGCATATGTTTATGATTTGTCTTTATATGATGAATATGATGATGATTATGATGTTGACTTCCTAGAACAACCAACTTCATATTCTCTATCAAAAAATGTTCATTTTCAGCTGTGTAATGAGACCAATCATCCTACATATCACAGTTACAAAGAAGAATATGAAGAAAGTATTGAATCAGTTGAAGGAAAGTCTTTACCTTTATGCTTTTTTTCGTTTAAATTGTTGAAAGAAAATTTAAAGATCATCACTGAGGTAGAGGAATGTGTGATGATGCAAAATCACACTGATTCATGGGAAACAATTGACAAGAAATTGCAACAATCTTCTCATGTGTTTAATGCCCCCGTTGTTTTTTATATGGAAGGTTTTATCAGTTTTCAACCATTGGTCGAATGTGAATCTGAAAATGAGTATGTTCAACAATACAAAGAAATTGAAAAATGTGCATATGACAGCAGTGAAGAAAATGAAGAAGGTTTTGAATCAGGTCAAAGAACCTTTCCATTGTGTTTCACTTCTTTCAAATTGATGAAGATTTTTTTTTATAATGATTCAAATCGGAGATCCTCCAGGAATGATGTTGAATATGAAGAAAGCAGTGGACATGCAAATAAAAACCATCTTCCATTATGTTTTTCTTCTTTTGAATTGTTGAAAGTAAATCATGAGATAACAGAGGAAGCATAGAAGTGTGACTGAATTCACAGTGACACTGTTTTACATGAACAAATTCTTATCAGTGAGGAAGACCAACAACCTTCTCATACCTTTAATGACCCTGTTGATGATTACATGTAAGGGAATCTTAGTTCAGATTTGTAGTCTGTGATCAACTATCAGCTTGGAAATAAATATGATGGTCAATCAACGTCAGTGTTAGATATGAATGGCTTGCCACCAGGGGGTTCATTTCATTCAATACTATCCTTTGAGTCAAAATATTGTTACTTCCAGCAGTCTTGTCATATTTTTCGTCCTCTTTATGGTGATCAACAAGTTGAATTACATGAAAACAAGGATGAAGTGGAAGGGTGAAACATGTTTTTTATTTTATGTACGCTTTTGAGGATCCATTTGCAGTTTTGTTGGAGGCGACAAACAATCTCAGTGTTTTTTATTTTTTGATATTTGAATTTATAGATAAATTTTTAAATGACTTATCAGTGAATAGGCTTTGGAGCAAGCATGTGCAAAGAAAGAAAAAAGTGTATAAAGTGCTTGTATGGTTGCATTGGCATTCTGATTTCACTTGATCGACATGTTTTTCAGCGGTTGGGGTATGTAGGAGTGTGAATAAGATCAGTACTATGAGCATTTCCTTTAGCAATCTGCGGTTTTCATTTTCATCTTAGTTTCAAATTTCAGTTTGGAGCATATATAGTTTTGGGTTTTCAGTGGATGCAGGTTACAAGTTACAGTTGGAAAGTTGAGTTTGGGAGCATCCCAATGGATAGGAACTTCATCTACTATTTTTTTCTACCTCATAGGGAGGATAGCATTCCCGTTGGATCCAGTTGTTATCACCATGATTTTCATAGCTAAGCTTATAGGTTTGTCAACAATTTTCAAAGTCATGTCTGTTAGCACCCATATTGTTTTTATGCTTGACATCATCTAACATATCCAAGGGTCAGTTTCAAAAGGAATCTTATCATTTATTTGTTCCATTTCCATTTGCAATTGAGCGCTGCAAAATTTTATACGCGTTAAGCAATGGATTTCACTGTGCAAAGGATTTCAGCGCGAAGTGGATTTCGTCATGCATAGAATGTTGTCACACAGTGGATTTCATCGGGCAGTGGATTTCGTTTCGTAGTGGATGTTGTTGTGCATAGGATTTTGTTGTGCAATGGATTATATTGCACATAGGATGTTATGACGCATAGGATGTCATTGCGTAGTGGATTTTCCTGCACACAGGCTACAGGTCGCGCTGCGCAAATGAATGGTTTAGTGGTCAACTTCAAGATCATCTTCTGCCCACCTGGAGAGGAATTTTGAAAATCCCCGAGAGGTGTTTTTTGAGTACAAACCAAATAATAAAAACCTCTCTCATATTTTAAAAAAATTTCATATTTTGGGAGATTAAAAGGAATATTTGAGCCCCATTTTTCAGTTTTCATGATTTCCTGTCTGAGACATGTTTTTGTGATGGGTATTCCAACCATATGGATATGAATTTCGAGAAACCAAGAGAGGTTTGTATTTATAACAGTCCTAAATACAAAATGTCTCTCATTTTCAGAGAATAGTGTTTAATTAGTGAGATATCATGTCATCTTTAATGCCTATTTTCCCAGTTCGCTGTGCAATACACTTTGTTTTTTGTTGTAGGTTACTGTTGCGTAGAAGACTTGTTGTCGAAGGGAGACAGAGTGTCTGGAAGTAAAAATGATGGCTCATCACAACCATATGGTCTAATTTTGATCATGATCAATGATTGTAAAGAATATTTCGATTACGATTATGATTTGGCAAAGTCAAGTTTTCTATTTTTAGTGAATCCATTGAAGTTATTCGTCTCCTTCAAAGAAAATGGATCCATGATTCTAGGAGGGACTAATTCAACACTAGCAACCAAGAGTGAAATTATTTTTCTATATATGGGGATAAGTTTCATGTAAACAACATTAGTTGGAAAAATTGGTATAGACAATAGCTATTGTATGTAATTTGAGTTCGACCGAAACTTAATGCAAAAGTCCTGTAACTTTGATGAAAAGATTCTAATTCTAGCAGTTGGATTCATTTTTTCCCTTTCTTGCGTATATGCTTCCTGTTATCTTTTTCCATATATTTTTCTTTCTTCTTCGGAATGAATTTTTGAACCTGTGGATTTGTTGTGCAACACCCCTGGTTCGCACCACTTAGACAAAACATTTTCCTCTAAAAGCTAACTTTGAATTCACCCACAGCGGTGCTTCAATTTACTTCCTATAATTTCTATCCACCACACATTACTATTTTGCACTGAAGACTGTTTCTTTCTTAGCCATTATCCTCTCAAAGTTCAGTCACCGAGTCATTTGAGTTTGTTGTTTCCTTGAATCGACTCCATATCCCAAAGTCTTCTTTTCTTGTGCCAATATAACCAGGACCCATTATATCAGAGGTGTTAAATCTAGCCATTGCTTTAAAATCCATATCCAACGCAAAGACATAGTCTCCTCAGAGAGCCCTCTCCAAGTCTGAAAGACTATTTTCGACCCTCAAAGTTGGTTGAAAAAGTTACCTTTGTCGTCTGTTTATAAACTGAACTGATTTACAGAGTGCTAACACATGGAAACCCTACTAAAAAGTAAAGGACCATTGCATTATATGAAGACTATGATTCCAGATTCAGATAATCGAGAAAAGTTTGTTTTGATGGAAAAAAGGATGAGGTTGTGGGTTTCATCGTGACCTATATCTCATGGGAGATTCATTTCCACATCATTGAAATTGACTACCCTCATCAAGTATGGAATAAGGTGATGTCGTTGTTCAATAAAGTCAACGAAAGAAACATCGTATACTTAGAGAAAGTGTTCAACTCTTTCGAACGTCATCCTTTTGACATAATAGACGACTATCTAGCATGTGTTCATTTCAAATTTTTGTACCAACTAGCAGGAGCATAAGGAATATGCTATGGATTACACCTTTGAATATTTATGTGGTATTTTAACTACTAATCAACATAAATTTATTGAATATGATAGTTTGGTGGTAAAAATCAATCCCACTTGCTCAAGATAAAGAGAAAGTTGAATGAAAGGGAATGAGGATGGTTTGATACCCCTAAATTGAGGCATGGATTCCACGGCTATAAACCTAAAAGGAAAATATTTACACCTGATTAAATTATAAAGAAGAAGATGTGGCAATACTATAGAAAGGATAGGCAACTGGAGAAGGTATTCTATAAGAAGAGAGATGATTTAGAGGAGAAGGTCAAATGCCTTGAAGGAGACATGTTTCTTTTTCACCGAATCAATGGTAATTTCTCCTTGCAAGCTAGAAATTCTCATACCTCTCTATAAGATTCTGCATAGAAAAAATCTACAGTTGACTTTGGATATAGTCATCACATGATTAAATATTCTTCATTGGTCATGTCCTTGAATGACACTAAGGAAAGGAAGATTTATGTTGTTGATGATTTTTCTCTCAATATTGTTGGTCAAGGTGATGTTTCTGTCAACATGGAAGATTTTTTTATGTTTATCATGTGCCAAACCTCAATGTCAATCTGTTGTTAGTTTTGTAGTTAACACCGATAGTTAATAATGTAGAATTTTGGGCAAATCAGTTCACTTTTCTCAATTTGAAGACAAGTTAGTCGATTGTCGCTAGAGGGTTTCTCAACCTGAAGGGTAGTTTGTATAAATTATGTGACATCACTCGACCAAAAAGGTTTTTTTTTTTTTTCCTAACATTGATGAGTGAAGTCAAACTTGGAATGAACGACTGTCACATCTAAATTTTGGAAGTCTGCAGGAACTAGCAACTCAGAAAATGGTTGTTGGTCTACCTAAAGTGTTTCCCACCTAAGGATTCTATAAAGGCTTTGTCCTTGGAACGCATCATCGGGAACCATTTCAGTCTGGAAAAGCATAGAAAGAATACAACCTCCTAGAGTTGGTTCATAATGATGTTTGTTGCATGATTTTACCTTTATTGATAGTTGAAAGGTATATCTTGGCTTTCATTAATGATATATATTGTTTTACATGGGTACTCTATTTTCTAATGAATAAAATTATTGTCTTTGAAAATTTCAAAGAGTTTATATCCTTTGTTGAAAAGTGTAACGTAGCCAGCCGTCCCCATGTCAGGCTATGCTACTACAATGGAAACATACCCAATCACCCATAGGTTGGGCATGCTACCAAGAAATCACTTCTGAACTTATCTCGAATTCAGATAAATTTCTAATTAATTAAGAGGAATGAAATATTCACATGAAAAGATAAAGATGCATGCTAAAACACAAATAAATGAGACATATGTCATGAAAAACAATAACCAACAAGAATGCATATTATAGATATGAGTTTCATAGATAAATAAATACACAGCTAAATAAAACCATGACAAAGAGAACTTATCTTTCATGAAACGAATCACCAACTGGCTGCAGACTAAAGACGTTTCACCCAACCGTAGACATTTTTTTTACAAGTCTCAAGAGCAATGTCACCCATGATCCAGGGCTATGAATCCAGAAGGACAGTTCAAGAGTGTCACTCAGCTTGCCAAACCAGTCAGCACTAAATCTCTCATAGGATTTCCAGCACCCATAGAAATCCAAAGTACACCAACTCTCTTCTACCCAGCCTCCACAACCTAAGAGAATGGACACCCTTCTCTGCCACGCATTCCCTCAAGTTGTCCATCTCCTTCTAGGGATACAGTGCATCTGGTCAACAATCTCCATGTTGGGACTCTCAGGATTTGTAGTTGTCAGCAAAACGAAACACATACCAAATCATCTAAAACATGCAGACATCAATTCATGGCTGGAATACACCATAAGTCTTTACAGCCAACAAAACCATGGCTTCTCTCCAAAAATTTATTTTCCCTTCCCAAGCCAAAACATTAATCAGGAAATATGAGGGGGTGAAAGAATGAGTGGAGAGAGAACATAATGAAAGATGTGAACAATGAAAAATGAGTGAGTGAGTGAGTGAAGAAGAACCCCCCCAAAATAGTAGACCAAAGATGGGTTTATGTATTTCTGGGAATTAAGGAACCAAATGGCCTTCCCCGCCAAGAATCTCATGTAGCTTGTATTCTCCATTAAAAGAAAATTTTGTAAATAAAGTATTAAATAAATACTTAGCCCCTCAATCCCTCTCTCTTTTGGAATCATAGCCTTGTATAACTCTTGTCCTTGTTTGTCTAGAAGTCAGTGGTGTATTTATTATTAATATTGATCAAAACATTACATTTCCTAGGCACATTGCCATGTTTTAATTATCTGGGCACTCTGGTCTTTCATTAAAAAAATACATTATTTAATATGGGGTTGGAAATGAGGGTATTACATTTCCCTTCCCCTTATTTTGGCACTATCAATGCATATACAAAATAGAAATCAAAATTTTGAAATTTATTCAAAATGTTGTGGGTACTCTTCCTGCATGGCATCTTAATGCTCGCAAGTAGCATATTCAGGACCGTAGCAGATCCATTAGAATTTTACTAGCTTTATAAGTTGATTCTGGACCACTTTGACCTTTCTATCCAATATTTGCATTGGCTGGACCTGAAATCCTTCCTCGGTCCTTACCTAAATCAGATGCCAATCAATAACATGGTTTTAATAATGTACATATATATTTAGAAAAGAGACACGAAATACATTATGCACATTCATGGAAGCAGGCAATGAAAGCATGTATGCAAATGGGACTATTCTTTTCAACTAAAATGGACCACACAATCTGGCTGCTAGCTTTGTACAAATACCCAACTTCAAATATCTCTTCTTTGTCTTCAGTTTTAAAAGAACATGATCCCCCACTTTAAATTATCTAGTTGTCATGTTCTTATCTACATAATTTTATGTCTATCTTGAGCTGACTTTAAATTCTGCTTAATTCTAGCCATCTGGTCTTCCATATCCTTGAAAAATTCTGGCCCAAGTACCACTCTATCTATTGGGTTATCCCAACTCAGTAAATTATTTCATTTCCTACGATACAAAGATTTAAATGGGATCATTTTCAATGAAGCTTAAGACCCATTATTATAGGCAAGATCAACCAAGTGCAAGTAATCTTCCCACTTAGATGGTGTATCCATCACATACATTCTCAACATGTCTTCAATTACTTGGTTGACTCTCTCTATTTTCTCACATGGTTATGGATGGTATGTTGTGCTAAAGTTCATATTTGTACCAAATCCTTTAAACAATCCCCCGCATAAATTTGAAGTAAACTTTGTGTCTCTATCTGAAACAATTTCCTTAGGTATCCCATGCAACCTAGCAATCTCCCTCATGCAAATTTATGAAATATTAGTCGATGTATGAGTCATTGTTACAGGAAAAATATGAGTTTTTGTTGTCAATTTATCAACCACTACCATGATTGAATCGTGTTCTCTTGTTGTTATAGGAAATTTAGTTATAAAATTGATGGTTATCACTTCCTATTTCTTCACTAGAATTGGTAATGGTTGTAGAAAACCTGTTGGGTGCCTATGCTCAACCTTCACTCTCTGACATTCCATACATCTCGCAATGTAATCAACAACATCTCTTTTCATTCCTGGTGAAAAGAATTGGCTTCTTACTATTGCAATTGATTTTTGGTAACTGGGATGTCCGACACATGGAACATTATGCATTTCTTTTAATACAAAATTTCTAAGTTCTTTGAAACTAGGAAGACAAAATCTATTTTTATGCATAAGTAATCCATCTTCAGGCATCTCATATTCTTTAATTTTTTGCTGTACATTTTCCTGCTGTAATCTTTCTTTTACCTTTAGGTAATGTTGATCCATAACAACAACATCTAAAATTATTCTCTTTAAATATGACTGATGTATACTAACAATTGTAGAATGAATGAGATGTACTCTTATACCAAGTTCATCAACAAATTTAGTTATTTTTCCTTTGATATGCTTGATGTTAAAATCATATTAATTTAAAAATTCCATCCATCTCATGTGCTTGGCATTTAAATTTGGTTGTTCAAAAAGATATTTCAGACCACTATGGTATGTTCATAATTCAAATCTCTTCCCCATGAGATAATTCCTCAACATATTCAAACCGTGAACAATGGAATGAAGTTCCAAGTCATGTGCGGAATAGTTCCTCTAATCTTCTTTAATCTTTTTGGACTCATAACCAATGACATGTCCATTTTGAGTAAGGACTCCACAAAGTCCTTCCTTTCATACATCTGTACATACCACAAAACATTCATTTGGGTCAGCAACCTTTAAAATAGGTGCACTAGTAAGTAATTATTTCAACAAATTAAAGTTATCTTCACACTCGGATGTCCATTCAAATTTAATTCCCTTCTTTTGCAAAGAAGTGATGGGATGAACAATCTTAGAGAACCCTGCTATAAATATTGTATAGTAAACAACTAATCCTATAAAATATCTAACTTCCGAAATAGTCATGGGTGTTGGCCATCCTCTAATGGCTTCAATATTCACTGGATCTACTGTTATACCTTGTTCTGAAATAATTTGTCCCAAGTAATGGATTTGTTCTTGGTAAAAAGAACACCTCCTAAACTTGGCATACAATTGATGCTCCCTCAGTAATTGCAATACCAATATTAGGTGATGTTCACGCTCTTCCTTTGACTTAGAATAGACAAGTATGTCATCCACGAATACTATGAAAAAATTATCCAAAAAAATTCTTAATATGCCATTCATTAAGAACATAAAGACAACTGGTGCATTGGACAATACAAATGGCACATTTAAAAATTTATAATGCCCATACCTGGTTCTAAAGGATCTCTTGTTGATGTCTTCTTCCTTGATTCTTACATGATGGTACCATGATTTCAAGTCTGTCTTTGAAAATATATTTTCCCCTCTTAGCTGATCAAAGAGGTCATCAATTATGGGTAGAGGGTACTTTTTATTTACATTGGATTTTTTTATCTTTCGAAATTCAATACATAGCCTCAAAGTTCCATCATTATTTTTTACAAAGAGTATTGGTGCTTCGCAAAGTGAAACACTTGGACGTATGTACCCTTTCTTCAACAATTCTTCCAACTACATTTCTAATTCTTATAATTCTATTGTACTCATTATGTAAGGTGTTTTTGATACCGGGGCAGTGTAACATATTTCTCTTGCACAATCCCGACTAGACTTATTCTTTGAGACCACTTGTGTGAAAGTGATCCAGTTCATTATATGATTGAATATTTCGATTATGGATTATGATGATGTTGTGAATCTCATGATATGTCATTTTATTATATTTATATCGACAAGTGCTATTGATCGGTTTTTCCTACGTGTGCAAGAATTTGGAATGATTGAGGATGTTGTTGGGATCGATGGACCTCCTTGGACTCTGGATCAAGTCAGAGAGTGGACTATTATGGTTTGAGTGTTTTTTATATTGTATATGTGACATATGAATGGTATATTATGATGTTGACTTTTTATCGCTGACATGTTTCGTTGATGGATGCTGGCTGACGATAGCTTGCTAACCAGACTCACATTTGGAGTAAAGGGGTCACGCATGAAAACCAGATATATTGAGGGAGAGGTGTAGCAACAACCCTACCACAACCTACTAGCACTCCCATTGTGGCTCGAACTATAGGTTAATGATTACCTAGTTCGAGAGATCCACGATGTCGTGAGGGGAGACTATGAGAGTTGCTCACTGTGATTTTAAGGGGCACGCAATAAGGCAGGGTTATTGTTCCTTAGATTCCCTTAGTCTCTCACAAGGTCACCCGATGGAGTACTAACTCCAAGGGTGGACGTCTACCAAAATAAGTCAAAAGGCAAGTGGCACCCTTGGAGCACGTAGTGCATCTTGAAGGGAACGTTGGATCGATGAAACTTGAATGAAGGTGAGTGGCACCCTTGGAGCACGTAGTGCATATGGAAGGGAACATCACGGTTGTAACACTGGTGAGTCAATGAACCTAGGTACCTAGAAAACAATCTCTCATTTTAACTTGGTCAATCTTAAGATAATTGTTGCATGAGTAAAGTTAACAAAAACAATTATAAGATTTTCCTTAAAAACAAATTTTCTTAGCCTAGGTCTGAGTAGGACACGAGAACTAAAAATAAAATTAAGAAAGTAATAAAGGGGGGGATGAAGAATATGGGGGTG
>SNQJ01S0202025.1:5250-16805 GCA_010110895.2 Picea sitchensis | reverse complement strand
CTTGATCTACAGAAGGAAATTCACTGTCAAACAAAAAGGTGGTTATAAAATTGTGGATCATACCTTCCCATTCGTAAGTGACAAGGCGCAGCTCTGCTTGAAGGTACCAGTTAATCAGGGTGGTATCCAACGTATTGACGAATATGTGTACCCATTGTTCTCTAGGAATTTCACTCCATGCCTCTTCGCATCTTCATACATGGTCCTTTGGGAAGCTTCGACCTGTGTACCATACTTCACAGCTTCCTACTGGTGTTGAAACCCGTGTTGTCATCAAAGTTTGGCATTGTGTCCAGTCTGTAATATTTCTTTTATGTGTCACCCACCATCTCGTTGGATTGGCTTTAATTTCCTCCTCCATTGCCAACAACCTCTATTGTGTTGGTACACTTGTCTCAAATTCTGATAAGAAGTTCTCTAAGGGGTTCAACCCATCAAATGTGGGTAGATTACTCACTATTGTGCCAATCCAATGAACTTCTCTAGTTATCCTAGCACATCTTCTTGTAGATACTTCGTACATCTGGTTCTGCCAGTTCTCCAGTGCTTCTTCTGAGTCGGATGAACATGTGCTATGACTTCGCCATCTTAGGCATCCGTTAGTTGTAGGGTTGATATAATCCTGTTGTCTAGCTGTTAATTTGTAGATGTTTTCCAGTTCAAATGCGTCATCCTCTTCTCTGATCGGTTCTGTGTATCATGGATGCTCATCTGGATCTAAAGGTGCAACGAACCTAAGGCCAAATTTCTCAAATGTCATGTGTATTTTCTTTAGATCAACAACAATGGAATTTTCAAAGGACCAATCAATTCCTAATAATGTAGGGTAAGGGCAGTTGTCATCAACAATTTCAATTACCTTAAAATCTGCAAAGGTTCTTACTCCATTAATGTCCACTGGGACATGCTCTAATCGTCCAAATGGGTTGACAGCGTGTTGATTAGCCATGCGAAGCCTGATAGGGGAATATATCATCTTGGGTTTTCCCATCAATGCCCAATTCTTCTTCATCGTGACATTGACCTCTGACCCTAAGTCAAGGACCACATAGTCGATCTCATATTCTCCTATCTGAGCATTCAAGTGTAATTCTTTATTTGTCCTTCTCCTTTTTCCAATTTGGTGCATTGCTCTATTCAGTAAGGGGTCTATTTTTCCTAGTTCATATTGCTTGATCAAATCTTGTAATTCTTGTACAATGCCTTTATATTGAAGCAACTTAACACAAGTGTACAATAATTCCATGATTTTTCTTACCTCTTTTCCTTCTGTTGGTGATGTAGATGGATCAAACGCCTAAGACATGCCATATTCTTTGATTTTTGGTTGTCTCTTTGATGAAGAGCCTTGATCTCTTTTGAACTCTTTCCTTGCCTCCTCGAATATCTGTCTTTCTTTCTTAGCATCAAACGTTGGGGTCTTTTCTGTATCCTTCCTAACTCCATGGTCATTTTCAGTCTTTCCTTGGGCTGCTCTGTCTTCTCCCGTAGCAGCGCCTCCTCGAGTAATAAAAGTGACTCTAGGGTCTGCTTCGCAAGGTTCATCATATATCAGTTGTACTTGTGGGTTCTGTTGGGGTCCTCATCTTTCTTGAAGTTTAGCCAACAGCACAAGGCATTCTTCTATGACATGCTCGAAGGAGTTATAGTAACTACAGGTTGTGCAGGGATTCTAACAATCCCTTGCTAAATGTCTTGGTTGCGCGCAGTTGTAGAAGATTATTTTTGCTCGGTCTCGGGCCATACCTCCTCCTCGTCCTCATCCTCTGTATCCACCATAAGGAGTGAAATTTCCTCTCCTTAGAGAGTTGTACTGTGGAGTGTTTCCCTCATGTTGTCCTTTGCCTTGAATCTTGTATATGTCTCTCGACCTTTCATGCATGAGATCATAAGCTCTACAATACTTATCATCATGCCCCACTGATTTATAGAATGTACAATACAAGTTTTTGGGTGTCTGGACATACTTCTACATGTAGTAGCACTCACCTGGAATATGCCTATTTCTGCATACATCGCACCAGGGTAGGTTAACTTGCTTTAAGGGGCTTGGTGCCCCTGATGCCAAGTACTCATGAAATAAGGGACAATGTTCCTTATCATGGCCTTCATATCTGCATCTTACACACCATATATCTTCCCTTTTGTCTTTTCCCTTATCTTTCTTCATATCTTCGACCTGTAAAGACAAACTAGTTAGTCGGCTCATGATATGGCTGATGCCTGAGCTAGATTCTCCCATTGGTGCTAATTCAAGCTTCATGGAGATCTCCAAAGATTCTTCCTGAGATGTAATCGTCTACTGCATCAAAGGGATTCTTATGTGTGGTAACAATGCAGTGATGAACCACTCTTTGTTCTGTTCGTCGGGGATCTGGAAAGTTAATCGGCATGTCAGGGTCTTGAATCTCTGGTCGAACTCCCAAAAAGGTTCTTCTACCTTTTGTTTAATAACTTTTAATTTTGTAATACATTGTGACTCTGAATTAGGTTTCTTAAACTCTGCAATCAGTGCATTCTTGATCTCATTAAGGGGTTTAGGCTATGCCAATCCTTGGACAAGTTTCATGTACCAGCTCAGTGCGCAGTCCCTTAGCGTAGTGCTGAACTGGGTTCTCTTGATGGCTTCATCAGTGATACTTTTGATATTCCATACGGCCTCACATAGAAACTAATGTTGATCTGGATATTTAGATCCATCTCCTCTAAAGATAGGGAGTCTCATTTCATCTGCCATAGAACTGACTAGGGTTCTTGTCTGAGTAGATGTTGAGCTACTAGTAACAATAATATAAAGACTCTGGTGGTTCTGACTATTCTGACTGCTAAGTATTATTGGGAAAATAGGAGAATTAACATTACTTACTTCAGTAGTTTGCACAGTTCCTGAGGTTTCTGGCTCACTTTAGCGCATTTCTTCAGCTTCCCCTTCTTCTATTCTGTTGGGCTCTGGATGCTCTTCGTCGATTAAATCTACCTCTTCTCCACTATAGAAACCTTATTCTTCGTAGTTTTTCTTAAACAAATTCTCAAGGTGAACTCCTCAGAGTACTTTCCCACTACGCGTATGTCCTTCTTCTGTGTCACTATCGCTGTCTGAGATCTTGAACATTAGCCTTTTCATGTTCGATCAATCTATTGTATCTTCAAGATGTGGTTTTCATGCAAGATCATCTTGATTCTTAGCTTTAGGAAGTGCAAATATTTTCCTCTGGGTCCCTTGAAAAAGTATCGCTCAGCTTGACTATATGATTATATTCTGTCAACAACAAAAGCAGTGATATATCCTTCGATGGAACTATCAAACCAATGATCTACTGCTCTGGATACAACGTTGTCGACTCTCTCTGGATCAATGCTAGTGTCCAAACCACTGGGGGTCTAGATCTGATTTAAAACTCTGTGTCAACTAACCTAACCAACCACTCATGTAGCTCCTGATGGATTCCTCCAAAGAAGATCTCGTGAACATTGGTGAACATGTATCTTTGTAGCCAATCTTCAATGCTTATTTTAGGTTTCTTCTTCTAGGCTTCAACGAAGTCCTTCTCTTAATCCTCTACCCACTTCTGAATCTTTGTCTTCGAAGGGAACCACCTTGACATTCCCTTAAAAATATTCAAGTCCTAGCAACAGAACCATTTGTTGGCACATGAGCAAACCTAGGGTTCAGCTCCAAGAGAACAACAACAAGCCCTAGCTACTAGCCCTTTCAGTAGCACCTGTGAAGCAGATGCAATCTCACTCGAAGAAACTATGAGGGGATTGCAGGACAGATATGTCTACAACCATGGGAATATCATGTGGTTCTTATTTCAACAACAACATAACATGCATCTATCATTCGACTAGCTAGATCTATCCTTCTCAGCTATAGATATGATCTAATACAATAATGCAGATAACAATATAACAACATCAGAGCTCAAAGCATCAATCACACATACAAAAATAGATGTATGTGGTTCACCCTCTCTCTAGGGCTACGTCCATAGAATTGTTCTTATGATATATTAATATAAAGCTTACAGTTATGATCTGTGCTCTTGGCCAACAGATCCTTTATCTTCTCTCTCTCCTTCTCCCCTTCCTGCGCACCCAGCTGTAGGACTTGATCTTCGAACCTAGCTAAAAATATTACAATACCAGAAGGCTCTCTCTCACATCACTTCTCTTTCCCCTAATACCATATTCTCCCCATGAGAAATGATCAATAAAAAGGAAAATCCATAGTACCGACCTGACTTAGATCCTCTCGACCTCTATTTATACATTACAATCCCTCACCGACAGCCTTAGGTCGAAACCTAGGTGTAAAAACCCTAATTACCAAAACCCTAGGTGTCTACAACCCTAGGTCAACTTGACCCATTCTTTCTAGGCTTCACCAGCCTATCTTTCCTTCTCCATCTCGCGGTGCTCCAAGGCATCTAATGCTAGATTTTTCCACTTCCTGAGTCATCCTCGGTCCATCCTCCTTGCTAATCTTTCATCCTCGATCTCCTCATCCAAATGATTGCTTTTCTATACTTCGTTCCATATTCTCTTTTCTTTTGCTCACTTCGACCCAGTGACAGCCACTGTGTCTCAGAAGAAGCTTGTTTTTTACCTTTTCTTCCTCATTCTTCGCTTCCTTCAATAACCCAAGGCCAACAAACAACTATCTTCTCAACAACGTCTACAATCTCTATTCTTCTCTATCCTCCTATGCTCTCTTTCTCTCTTGCTCTGCTTCTTATACAATGAGAATAATATTACAATACATATGAGGGAGTCCTCTTGAGTTTTTTTCCTCCTATACCTCTAAGTTATCTTATCGAATTAAAAGTTACAACTACTTTCCATTTATTACAATAAATGTCCACAACTGACGGATGAGAGCAACGCTCAATATCTACATTACAATCCCCAAAAACATTTAAGAGAAATTATATCTTTTCAGATATTTCATTAATGTGCCATCCTTTGAAATTCAAAATATCTTCAAAATGCATGTTGGTGTATATCCAACTGTCCTCCACTCGCGCTTGCTGGTGATGCTCCTGCATCATACTCCTCTGGCTGAAAAAATTCATGGAATCTTGTCCATGAGATCATGCACCGTCTGTCCATGTTTCTAGATATCTGCTTCAATTTCCCAAGTGGCATCTTCAATCAGGTGTCCTTTCCATTTTACCAAATATTTAAGATATGTCTTCCTATGGGTCTTCTTGTTAACTCTCTAGTCTATGATATTTTCCATCTGTGGATTTTTAGCTACATGCATCTGTTTGACCCACTAAATTTCCTTATGATTCTTTGTTCCTCTTGTTTCATCTACTCTAAAGGGATACAGATCTGCTACATTGAATATGGGTGATATGCCCACATCATCTGGAAATTCTATCTCATAAGATTTTGCCTCAATTTTTCTCAGAATTTTACACGACCCTATCTTCTTCATTTTCATCTTATTGTACATTCCCCTTGGGAACCTTTCTTTTATGAGGTGTGCTAAGAATAAATATCCCACTTAAAATTTAATCTCTCTCCTGTGTTGATATTCTCTATGCTTGTATTCCTGGTTGGAACTCTATAATCGCTCTTTAATTTTATTGTGGATCTCATTCATCTCTACTGCAAAATATTCCGCTCCAACACTCCTAAACTCACTCTGCTCTAAGTCTCTCAACTCATATACTCCTCTCGGTTTCATTCCATACATTATATGGAATGGGCTCTGTCCTGTGTTCCTGTTAGGTGAGTCATTATATGAAAATATCTCTTATGGTAGAGTATGATCCCACTGACTATGATGTTCAACTACTAAACTCCTCATTAAGTCCCCCAAACTTCGATTTACTACCTCAGTCTATCCATCCATCTGAGGGTGATATTCTAAGCTAAAAGATAGATTTGTCCCCAACTTCTTCCATAATGTCCTCTAGAAATGACCAACAAATTTGGTATCTTTGGCTGAAACAATACTCTTGGGTAACCCATGAAGTCGAACAACTTCTTTGAAAAACAGATTTGCAATGTGTGTTGCATCACTAGTTTTTTGACATGGAATGAAATGTGCCATTTTTTAGAATTTGTCAACTACCACGAATATGGAATAACAACCCCTCTCTGTCCTTGGCATTCCTAACACAAAATCCATTCTTACCGCGTCCCACGACCTCTCTGGTATTGGAAATGGTTGATACAAAAAAGTATTATGTCTTTTCCCCTTAGCGTGCTGGAAGATTCTACATTTGTTGACAAAATTTCTGACATATGTCCTCATTCCTGGCCAATAATACAAACTGTTCAGTTGTGCAAATGTTTTATCATGGCCAAAATTTCCAGCCAATCCCCCACTATTTTTTTTCGTCAAAAGGTTTTCTCTCATAGAACTCTTTGGGATACACAATTGATTTCCTTTAAACAACAGTCTGTCCTAAACCTAGTATTCAGTCCATTGGATTTTGCCTCTCATAACAAGATTCTCACATGCTTCATAAGAGTCCTTGAAATCTGAATCATCTTTGTACATTTCCTTAAGGCTATCAAAACCTAAGGTCTTCACTCGAAACTCCTACAGAATCAAACATTTCTTTCTCAATGCATCAAAAACCTTGTTATAATTTCTAGAAAAATGCTTTTTAACAAAAGTAAAGTTCTGCATGAACTCAATCCATTTTTCATGTTTCTGGTTCAGTTTCTCCTGTTTGGTTATAGACTGTAAGGCCTGGTTGTCACTATAAAAAATGAACTCTTTTGGAACCAGGTAGTGCCTCCATTTCTTCAGCGCTTGTATGACTACATAAAATTCTTTATCATACGTGGAATAATTCCTTTTGGCATCATTCAGTTTCTCACTGAAATATGCAACTGGCCTATTTTCTTGACTTAAGACTGTTCCAATTGCAAATCCACTTGCATCACATCTCACTTGAAATGTTTTACTAAAATCCACCAGAACCAAAACTAGTTGTTCAATTATCTTCTCTTTCAACAACTTGAAAATTTTCTCTGCCTCCTCTGTCCAATGAAAATATTTATGTCTTTTCTTGACTATGTCCATCATTGGTGCACAAATTCCACAAAAATTTCCAATGAACTTGTTGTAAAAACTGGCTAGTCCATGGAAGATTTTGACTTCAAATATTTTCCTTGGCGATGACCATTCTTTGATTTCTTTTACCTTCCCCAGATCCATCTTCAATTCATTTGAAGATATCACAAAACCTAAATAAATAATATTTGTCTTCATGAAAGATAACTTCTTCAGATTTATCAACAACTTCTCTTGTTGCAATCTCCTCATCACTAGAGTTAAATGTCCCAAATGTTCCTCTTCAGTCTTACTGAAGATCAATATATCATCAAGATACAAAATTACAAACTTCCCAATGAAATATTTCAAGACTTCGTTCATCAACCTCATAAAGTACTTGGCGCATTCATCAAGCCAAATGGCATGACAATCCATTCATACAACCCTTTATTCGTCTTGAATGTTGTTTTCCATTCATCACCTTCTTGCATTCTAATATGATGATATCCACTTTTCAAATCAATTTTTGAAAAACACTTTGCTCCACTCAAGAAATCCATCAATTCATCCATCATGGGTAAAGGAAATCTATACCTGATAGTGATTTTGTTTATATCCCTCAAGTCTGTACACATTCTCCATCCACCATCCTTCTTCGGACTTAACACTGTAGGTACAACACATGGAATCAAGATTTCTCTAATCAACCCTTTGTCCATCAAATCTTGGTCTTGCTTCTTAACCTCTTCATTCTCTTGTGTCATTAATATATACACTACTTTGTTTGGTAAACTCACTCCTGGTATAAGGTCAATGTGATGGCTTATACTTTTGATGGGTGGCAATGAACAAGGAAAATTGTCCACCACTATATTAGTGAAATTCCCCAGCAGTTCCTGAATTTCCTCAGGTAGATCATCGATTGAGGTATTGGTCGAGATGAATCTAGGTTTTCTAACCACATCAAACTGCATTTCTTGATCTTTCTTGACTTCATCAATAATTTCCTTCCCACTCATGAGAAGTATAGTATTTATTGTTTCTTCTTTCACCTTCTTGTCTTCAATTGGCAGGAACATATGCATCCTACCATTCTTCTCCAAGGTGTAATTGTTCTTTCTTCCATCATGAATAACATTCCTATCATATTTTCATGGCCTCCCCAACAAAATATTATGTACATCCATGGGAATAGCATCCCATAAAATCTCATCTCTATAACCCCCTATCTTAAATTCAACTAAGAACTATTTAGTAACTATTACCTGATGCCCTTTTTGTAACCACAAAACTTTATACGGGCTTGGATGTGAAACTATCTCTAATTCCAACTTCTCCACCATCTCCGTGGATACTAGATTATTTGTGCTTCCACTGTCAACTATCACCTTGCATACCCTATCCTTGGTTTTGCAAGCAGTCCTAAACAAATTGTTTCTCTGGACTGGATTTTCCATCTCTTTCTCTGGCTTCAAGATAATTTTCCTCATCATCAAGGATCTTCTGCCTTCTTCATCTTCTGCCTCAACATTTCGCTTTTGTGCTTCTGAAATGGAGCTTCGACTCCCCTATATATTTTTATATCAGGACATTCCCAGGATTTGTGTCCTATATTCCCATAGACAAACCACTTTACTTCACCTCCTATGCCTCTTCCTCTTCCTCTTGTTCGAGGAAAAGTGTTCCGGTCGGCATATTGTCTTCCTTGTGAAATTCCTCCCCTTTCTGGGTGGTTATGAGGTTTCTTCTCTTCATCCTTGGGATTTTTCACTCTGTCCTGGGAAATTTCTTTGCCTCTACTCTGACTTCTACCTCTACCCCTTTGACCTTGATTTCGGGCCAATTTCTCTTCTGCTTTTAGAGCAACCTAAGAAGAATCTTCCACATATCTGATTGTCACCATGCTCATATCTTCCTAAATATAATATCTGAGTCCATTCATATATTTGGTGACCTTTTCATCGTCACTCTCACGATGACCAGCTCTGATGTTAAGTCTATAAAACTCAGTGTATTCCTTCACTGTCATCCCTTTCTGTCTCAAATTCAACATTCTTCGAAACAGATTGATTTTATAATCTCTGGGTATGAACTTATCTTTCACATTCTCTACCATTCGATCCCATCTCTTAATTAATTTTTTTCCTTTACAACTCCCGTCAACCTAGAATTCATCCCACCACAGTGTTGCATGTCCTTTCAGTCTAGTGACAGTGTGCTTTACTTTCTTGTCTTCTTTGATATCTTCATAATTGAAGTATTTATCCAGAGATCTAAACCAATCTATCAGTTCCTCAACATCCAAGTTGCCTTCATACATAGGGATGTCCAACTTTTCTCTGGCACATATCCCCACAACAACTTTAAATAGACGTTCCTCTACAGAATCTTTGGCTACAACTTCTTCTGCTCCTTCTTCGTTCTCTCTTTTAGCCTCACTCATATCTCCTGTATCAGGTGTTCACCTCTATGCTGTCTCCATAGAATCTAATCGAGCATGATTTTCTCTCAATTCCCTCTCCATGGCTAGATCGGGTAAAGTTCTTTCTGGACGTCTCCTTTGCGGCATTGTTTCAATATTTCCATGTAGAATTCAAATCACAACTGTCCTCTGTCTTCCCTCTACAAAAAACAATAGTTATTAGCTCTGATACCACCTGACATAGGACCCCCACCTCATCAGGGTATGCTAACCTCCTGGTCTATGGATCTTCCTCTATTCCTGAGCTGAAGCATCCCTCTAGGTCCTTTCTGGAACCTCCACAAAAACAAATCCACATGTCTCCTTTTATGATCCCCGCCTGTGCAAGAAAGCACTAAGAACGAGCTCTACTCACACAACCACTGAAAGTGACCATGAGCCTAAACAAAGGCGCTTCATGTTCCATGATTTTGGGACTTCCGTTTCGAGTCGCCTCAACACCTCCAATTCTTGAAACCCCAAAATAGGGCTAACGGTCCCTAGCTCCTCTCGGAGGAGTCAAACCCTGGGGTCCACCTCCGAGCGCGTCGGGATTTCGCGTATCGGGAACTTGTGATGTGGATTTTATCCCTTTTCTTAATATCTGAACTCGTGACTTCCTCACCTCAAATCAAGAGTCCCAATTCCTCCACGATCCGACGGTCCAGATTGCGTCGATATTTTGCGATTCACGACCTCTGAGTTACATATTCCTCCACACTCTTCTGACTCTCGAAATGCCTATATTTCAGAGTGCCAAATCAATGGCTCTCGCTCCACTAGATCTGACAGCTACCCTTTCTTTTGAGCCTACGAGTGTTGAAAATACACTCAACCTTATCCTTCTTGTATATCTACTAGATCCAATGGCCCACGAAAAATCGTCGCTTCTCCCTCCGAGAATTTCCACTGTCCATTCAAGTTCTCAATGAGTCCTCGTCAAATGACTCGGCGTCAACCCTCCTAAGATTGATTCCATGAGATGAATTTAAAACTCGTATTTCCTCTAAACCTCTCCAAGTCTCTATCCTTCCTAATCTTTGATTTTTGTTGCAAACTCCTGGATTCTAAGGAATCCTTCATGCACCCTTTGTAGTTTCCACAATAACCTCTGGTTATTCAACAACTCTAACTCTATGCACTCCTTGCGACATAAGTTATTCAACCACCCACTTGGGTTGGAAACGTTTGAGACTCTCGTCGGCCCATGAACACCTTTCACGGCTTTGTGCTATACTTGCACTCCTACTGGTATAAGATCAATAATATCTCTCTTGATATTTTCTGAGGTAAGACTCAGAAACTTATCGACGCACTCCTTGCAGAATTTCATTGCACTCCTTGTAGGAATTCTCAGGAAGAGAAACAATTGAAACTCATACTCTTCCCACAGACTTCATACATTCAACATGAAATCACGTGCATACACAACATTGAAACAAATGCATAAGAGAGTATATAAGAAAAATATAAACATACCACTCAATAGATGTAAATAGTAACCATAAAACACCATGAAATTGGATCAAAGCATTCTTATATTAATTTAAGTGCTTATGTACATGGTCTCTATAGCAACAAATATCTTCTCAACAAATTCTACAATATATGTTATTCTCTGTCCTCCTATGCTCTCTTTCTCTCTTGCTCTACTTCTTATACAATGAGAATAATATTACAATACATACGAGGGAGTCCTCTTGAGGTTTTTTCCTCCTACAACTCTAAGCTATCTTATCGAATTAAAAGTTACAAGTACTTTACTTTTATTACAATAAATGTCCACAACTGACATATGAGAGAAACGCTCAAGATATGCATTACAATCCCCAAAAACATTTAAGAGAAATTATATTTTTTCAGATATTTCATTAATGTGCCATCCTTTGAAATTCAAAATATCTTCAAAATGCGTGCTGGTGTATATCCAGTTGTCCTCCACTCATGCTTGTTGGTGAAGCTCTTGCATCAAATAACTATCCTTGTACCAACATTTTTTAATCTTATTGGGATAAAGAAAGATAGGTGGGATTGTTACCCTATGTTTATAGCCTTTTGAAAAACTATATGTTT
>SNQJ01S0202023.1:16815-31303 GCA_010110895.2 Picea sitchensis | reverse complement strand
TTTGATCCTACACACATATTAGCAACGTTTCCTAGACTAGCCAAGTCGGGAACATTACAGTTAGACACCAAGGAAGGCGAATTTAGAGTTTAGGTGGCTTTTTTCACTTAAACGTTTTAATTCCCACATGTCAATTAGCTAGGGAACACCACTTTAAGTTGTTGGCTAGGTAAGGGGGGTCTTTTAAGTGGAAAATTACTTTTCCAACCTAGGAAAAAGGTTAGGAAAAGGTTTGGGTAGGTTAGAAATGGGTTTACTCATCCTCTCCCACCTTTACTTTACTCACTTAGCTCATAATTACAAAAAATGACATATTTACTATGTCATGACTAGCAGTTAAAATTGTTGTTTTGACTAACTTGGACTCCCTATGGAAAAGCACCTAGCAAAAGTTGTCCAATTGAGCTGAAATTTGGTGCAAGGGTGTAGGGGGTCTCATTCCATTTCTTTTGAGCACAAATACCCCTAGCAAAAGCCCAAGGACCTAGTTTTTACGATTTTTTATCAAAAATAATTAAAATTAATTAATTAAAATTACCCAACCTTAGGAAATTTTAATTAATTAAAAAAACCTATCTAGACTCAACATAATTCCGCGAAACTTTGAGAGATGTCTTACGTGGTCATTTACAACATTTCCAAACACTAGCTACCAGAGGACGAGACCATTAGAACGCCTTTCACCACTTTGGAGGAATTATTTGCGGGAGTGAAAAACTCAAGGGAAATTAGTAAGGCTGGTTAAGCCAAATTAATAACCTGGGGAAAAAAACACTTAGTGAAAGGAACTCCTCTAATGATGAAGTCCTAAGTTACCCGACCTAACTATGATCCATGCAGACCCATTACATTATTATCGTATGCAGGGGAGCGGAAATTCCTATTACAAAATACATGTTGAAGGCCAAAAATGCCTTGTAGAACCAGGAAGTCTTTGACTTAGTAGCATCTGATGATGCCAATCTTCATGGTACATGGAGTTGACCCCCTAGTTGAATAGGTGGTCAACAGGGCTAAAATCCCACTAGATGGATGCTGTGACCCTTGCCAGGGGCAGAGAGACACCAGAGGATGGCACCAGGGAAGAAGAAGAGCGTTTCCTTTGAGACACTCTAGCAGGCCTAGACCCAGGGGGGTCTTGCCCTTCCACCATGACGTTGGCCCTTGAACCCCCTTGACGTCATCATATTGAGCCTTGACGTCATCCAGTTAGGGTTTTGGCACGAGGATGGCTTGGTTGGCACGTGTGGCAGCTTCTGAGGCTTTTTGAGGCCTAACGTTTCACTTTTGAGGCCCAACGTTCCATGATGGGGCCTAACGTCACCCTAAGAGGGTCATGACATCATCCCTAAAAGACAAATTAGGGTTTTAAATGTTGATTTTATGTAAAAATTGGATTTTTATGTAAACTGGCCATGTCGGCCTTTTTTGACGTAAAAGACAATTAAAGGTCATTGTCATTGTATAAATAAGAGATAAATCTCTTGTATTTTTTCATCATCTTTCACTCACACAAGTGTGAGGTCTGAAATTTGGCCCTCTTTAAGGGTTATTGGCTGAAATTAAGTGGTGCACAACTTCTTGGAGAGGCTAATCTTGGTGTATTTTGGCATTTTTTCATGGTGGAAAGTCTTCAACTAGGGTTTGTTGCTAGATTATTTTTGATGAAGTAAGTAAATATGAAATTTTTCATTTTATTTTGAATGGTTATGGTGAATTTGCTTGTTCATATCAAAGATTATGAAATTGCTAGTTTGAAACCCTAGGGGAAAAACATATGTTACTATCTTTTTCCTTATAATTTTCCACCTACTTGAAATTGCTAGAGAACACTTCTGTTGAAGTATACACTAGAGCCCTACCATTGTAACACTCTAGTAGCATTACTTCATTTGCTTAATACATTTTACTTCAAATTTTATCTAAGGAAGAAGGAAATTGCTAGGGCCTAAGGTTACTTATTTTCTAGCAATCATTCCTTCTATGGTTTAGACATTGAGGCCTTAAGTTACTAACACCTCAATCATCTCATTCATCCCTTTAGATTATTTATTATCATTGTTGTTTTCCTCTAAGAGTTGTTGCCGCTAACCTTGACTCCATTACCCTAAAAGGCACTAGTCCACTCCTCACAAGTGATTGATTGATCAAACAACTCTTAAACTATCTTCCCTAAGATTTCTACTAACTTCTACTGACTTTAAGCTAGACTAACTCACTAACTAATTTGCTGCTGTTGCAAAAGATTGCTACAGACATCTATAACAACAACAAATTCATCCTAAAAACAAGATTTGAAAGCTGATTAGACATTACCATAATTGCTTCTGACAACTGTTATCATTCTGTCAACCTAAGGCTATTGTTTCTTGTCATTCTTAAGCATTATTGAGGCATAATTGTTGTGGCTGTTGCTAAATATTCATTGCTGTTGTAAATATTTACATTGCTTCAGTTATATATCAGCTTGTTTATCTTTCAGAAGTTTATGGTTTTATGAAGCATTGACATCATATGGTACTTGCAAATGGCATTTCGTTTCTATTTGTTGTCTTGTTCTAGGCAGGTACACCTAATTTATCTTTTGCTTCATCTCAGTAAAACTTTGGAACTTTTGATCTGGGTGACCTGTGAGAGGGGTGGGACTTATAGCTTTTACCTTAGCCTTCTCAAACCCTCAGGTCACTGGGGATGTCTCCCCAGGGGTACTGTGACATACTCCTAAATAGAAAGAGGTTTCCTATTAAGGTGACAGTGATAGGTCATCCTCCTTGTTACGCCAATTCAATATCCACTTCCCTTTGGCTTTGGGAAAGTACAAATTGTGCGATGCCGATAACATGCCTCTCAAGAGGCTATCCCTTTAGTATAGAGATTTGCTGAGAACTTGCCAAAACCCAATGGTTTCACCAACAAGCCCACTAGAGGTGTCGGAGGTCCAACACGGAGGGGAACAAGCCTGAGGTATTCCGTGAAACTTCACCCACTCCCCCTAGGCAGTTCACTAAACCAAGCAATAACAACTATCCAGATTGTCCTATTAAACTACTCCACACTGGCCAGCCCGATGTGTTTGAAACTTACTTCCAGAAGGTCGAGGCAAGTGTTAAATTTGGCAACTTCGACAGTCATTCTCTAATGAGAGGCCATATGGGCCACCCTGAGGCTAGCCAGGGAGATTTGGAGAATCAACTAGTCTTGTGATGTATTGACAAAAGCCAGGGGGAACGTACAACCTCTGTGAGTCAACCAAAAGTCAGGGCGAATGAGATGTTATGTAAGTCTAATGCAAAAGTCAGGGGGAACGTACAACCTCTGTGAGCATAGACAATCTAGTGCAAAAGTCAGGGGGAACGTACAACCTCTATGAGCATAGAAAATCTAGTGCAAAAGTCAGGGGGAACATACAACCTTTGTGAGCATAGACAGACTAGTGTAAAAGTTAGGGTGAACGTACAAGCTATGTGAGCCTCGTCAAGCCTTGTGAGCCATGAGAAAAAGTCAAGGCATCTACCAAAAGTTAGGTTGAATATAAAATTCCTATGAGCTAGAAAAAAACGATATTCCTAATATTGAAAATGATATAAATGTATTGATCTAGTGTGTTGGCACGTGTAACTTTATCCACCATGAAGAGAAATTCAAATTGCCTTGTAAAGAGTCGAGTTGTAGAAGTCAAAGTTGCATGTATAAGTCAAAGACATTGTTGTCAAGTTGTCGCATGTTGCATACATGACATGCACTGCATGCATGTCTAGTTGCATGTTGCATGCATGCATGCATGACATGTGCATGCTAAGTTAGTACGCATGCATGCCAAGTCAAGGGTGAGTTGTAACTGAAGTCTCAAGTCTAGTTCTATTTTCGAACTAAACTGTGAAGCTGAGTTATGTTAAAGCATGCAAACAAGTTCCTAATTCGAGCCATCTCCTCTTCACTCCTTTATAAGTAGAGGTCGACCCCTCTTTTCCACACAATGGTTATGCAGGGTAAGGGTGAATGTAGAGACAACATATAATATCAGCTGTAGAGGCAACATATAAAGGCGCATAATAGAGCTGTAATATCAACATGTAGAGACAACATATAGAGGCACATATCAACTATAGAGACAACATATAGAGGTGCATATCAACATATAGAGGTAGCATATAAAGGCGCATAACAGTGCTGTAATAAAAACATATAGAGGCAACATATAAAGGCGCATAACAGTGCTGTAGAGGCAACATATCAGAGGCGCACCTCAGTGCTTTAGAGGCAACATATCAGTCAATTAGAGGCAGCTTCAACAACCCATATCAGAGCTGATATATCTCGGTCTTTGAAAGCAACTCAGATACGTCTATATCATCAAGGTCTCTTATTTCTCTGTCAGGTCAGAGTCAACTTGGCAAGCTCTTTAAGAGCAAAGTTTTGATGGTGGATGTTTGTAAGTGATCTTACATTCTTAATGCAATAAAAGAATATCGTTTGCTGGGGTTTTCCTCCTTGTATAGGGTTTCTCCAGGGTATATGTGTTGTTGATGTGCATGCTTACGTATCTACATGATTATTGCTATTCAATTATGATTCTATATTGTGAAATGTATTAAGCTGGAATCAAAGTGTTGAAGAATTCAAAGAAATAATCCGCTTAAGAAATCAAGCTCAAAATTTAACATGGTATCAGAGCTTAGGGTGTGTTAAGCTTGTTGAAGTGCAACAACAAGTACACACAAATCCAAGCAAGCTTGATTAAGTTTCCAGTGTGAGGTCCATGGCATCCTCCATTTCAGTCAAGGCCGAGGATAGGCTCGAAGGAGCTACCAACTTCAATGTGTGGAAGCTCCAGATAACAAATATCTTGCAGGAGCATGATCTTGAGTAGTATGTGACCACAGTGGTGGAGGAACCCACTACTAATACAGGAAGAGAGGCCTTTAAGAAGAGTCAAACAAAGGCCAAGCGAATCATCTTTGACTCAGTCAAAGACAATATAATGCTGACAATGACTTCGTTAATGACTGCCAAGGACTGTATGGATACCTTGGTGAATCTGTATGAGAAACAGGCTCCAAGTCAGAAGAGAACACTTAAGCACAAGCTTAAGTATTTGAAGATGGAGAAAGGTGAATCAGTAGCATCTTTTTGTTCCAGGATAGCCCAGATCAGAGATTAGCTTTTGGTCACAGGGGTGATAGTGGACGATGATGATTTAGTGCAGGCCATATTTGATGGTCTTTCGTCTTCACGGGAGACCTTCTTATCCAATGTAAGTGGGAGAGAGATTCAACCCACGTTTGAGAGGTTATGGCATGATTGCCTCCAGGAGGAGAGTCGCACTGCTACCTGTTATGAACATAAAATACATATAAATAGATATTCATAACATAATAATTAATTAGTAAATAGTAATTATTAATAATGAAAGGACATGTTCTCAAAAGACATGTCTAGTGGTGAAAGGGCACCCCTGCGTGGGTATATAAACAAGCCCTCATTCTCAATTGTAATCATCATATTTTATCAATTATTTATATTTTACATATTACTGTACAATTGCTTACCAGGTTATATATTACACTACTAGGAGCGAGCCAACGAAAGAAGAGCATTCATCTTTAGCATCAAGATTCAAGGGAAAGAAGAAAGACACTTTCCAGAAAGGTTCTCAGAGGAAGTCAAACACCAAAGGTACATTCAAAGGCAAGAGTATTGATACATCTAAGATTAAATGCTTTAGTTGTAATAGGTTGGGTCATTTTGCTAAAGACTGTTGGTTTAGAAAGAAATATCCAAGGAAAGGGAAACATCATGCCTCAACTGCTGAGGATGATGAATCCAAAAGAAAACAGAAAAGTCCTTCTAATGAGAAAGAAAATAGAAAAGAATATTACTTCACACACATTATAATTTATGATTAAGAAATTTCCTTAGTATTACATTGGCAAGATCAAGATAACTGGTCTTTGACAACCTTAGATAATTGGTCAAATAGAATACGAGAAAAACTTGGACACCAAGATATGTTGTAGTTTCAACCCTAAATTTTGGTCATTTAAAAAAAAAAAACCTTAAATTCTTGGGCTTGAATGTGCTTTTATTCCTGGACACTTAGAGGTTATGGTTGGAATCCTGGGAAATGAAGCAGATCTTTGGCATGTGCAGTGTGCACTGTGAATTGTGCAAACTGTGAAGATTGCAAGGTTCCGAAACCATGTGCCTGTGGGAAGTGTTTTGGTCGTTTGAGGGTTAGAGTGCTTCTCTCGGTGAAAGAACAATGAGAAGAATCGCGAGAATAAGTGTGCGACTTGTCGTTGGAACTTGGCAGTGAATGATAGCTAAACGAAAACTAAGCCTAGGCCGTATACTACCAGCTAAACGACAAGTAACGAACCCCTAACCGGCGAACCATAAAAAAAATCGAAAAAATTCAGCTTGAAATTCGCCTTTAGGTTCGAATTCGATCAGGTTCGGCTTTGAGGTTTGGCCTTGAGGTTCAGTGAACCTAATCGAATTTGAATTTTTTTTTAGGTTCGACGAACTTCGAACCTGAAGCTTCAGGTTCGCCGAACCCTGTGACTTAGGTGGGATCCATCATAAAGAAGTAGTACAAAGAGGGTGATCCATCAATCTACTCAGCCCATCAATGCATCATCTCCAAGCAAAAGAGAAGGTGTATTTTTAGATCCCCAAGTGGATTTGAGTGGAATGCTTTGATTTTTATGGTTTCTGGTTGATGGGTTTTGTCAAACAGTTCGCATCTGTCTTCATTTAGCTCATATTGGGGTTTGATGTTGAGTTTTATGGCACAAATAATTTTCAATGATGGAAATGAACTTTAACAACAATGAAGCTAATAGAAGTAACAACAAGAATAGCCACGAACTCAGATCTGTATTTATTTATTATATATATAGCTGACCTCAGTATGATAGAAGAGAAGATCTGGAGATATATGGAAGTATGAAAGATATGGCTGATAGCACCTCCAAGATATAATAGAAGAGAGAGATATTGGCTCCCAAGAGCCTCCACTAACTGCATGCAAGAGATCTACAAGATCAATCTCTTTCCCTTCCTCCAAAACACTGTATCCTTTGGCTGAGTTGCGCCCTCACTGGCTGTAGCGCACCATAGAAATTTGGCTGGCTCAAATCTGACTCCAAAACTTCATGAAATGGCTGTTAAACTGTAGAGAAGAAGATAGTAGACTCATATGATGGATTTCCCTGGCTGTAGTTGCAAGATCTGACCCCAAAACAATCGATCTCTAACCCCAAGTGCGCCCTCCTTCAGTAATTCGCCCAGATCTGATAATAAATAATTATGGGGGAATGAAAACCACCAAGAATGCCAAGAAAGGTTGCTCTCGGGATGGAAGATGTGCCCAAGTTTAGATCTCCTCAAGATCCAATCACTATAAGCCAAATCAAACTCCTTAAGATTGTACAGTGCGCCCTTCCTGCAGAAAACCCTTCAATAGTGTGCCCCTCTTCACAAATGATAGCTGAGAAGGATGTGAACTGAATAGAATGGTGAGGGTGGAATATTTCACCACCTTGGCCAAGCTTGGACCAGGAAAGGAGGGATCTTTGACCTCCGTGCTGATCTCTAGGGTTTTTCTAGTCAAAACCCTCAAAACACTCAGCCTGCCAGAGATCAAAGTTGCAAATAGAAATGATCAAGAATGAGGAAGTGAGACACCTTCATCCTCTTTATACTTCGGCTTCTAATTCCTCACTTAAATTATTAATTGGCTTTCTAAAGTCTTTTCTTCAATTATTTCATATTAGCCAATTAACTTATATTTCCTTATTTGCCAATGTCACTTTTTCTAATTTGACTTTGGCATCCTAAATGACATATTTGGCCACCTTAGTCCCCTTTTTAGATGAGACTATAGCCTAGGGGGAACAACTAGGCTACTAAGTCCTCAAGTACCTTGGTCATATGGAAGGGGATCTTACATCTATATCTCCAGCTTATCATCATCCCTGCAAGTTACCCCTGAAAATATGTAATTACCACTCATGCCAATATGAGGGGTAACAGTTCGTAGTGATAGGATTGCCAAGCTTTATATATTGACTTTGTAACTTAGCTTTCCCCCAAGTAATGCTGCAGAAAATATATGACTTATATGCATTCAGATATATGCTACATGAACAGTTATTTATTTGCATACTCACTGCACATTTAGTTTTAACTTTTCTGTGTTAGTGATTATGTATCTTTGAGCTGTTTATTACAGATATACTTATAACATGTAGATGTTGCATAATCAAGTGCATTTATTGTCTATGCTTTCTTTGTTACTGGTGCATTGAAAATATGTTTATAATGAATTTTCATTATTATTGTCCTCATTGACAGATTGAAGTCCTTGGAGTTGCTCTTCCCTGGAGAAGTATATTTACAGATGTTGGTGATGCACTAAAATCATTGGAGCATGATCAAAAAGTTCAAGATAATTATAAAACATCTCCTCGGCTGCCTTTGTTTTCTAAGAGCAGTTCAATGCCAGTGGTTTCATTGCCTGATAGAAATGTCATGCCTGTAATGCAGCCAAGCTCTTCTCTAGGCCATGGGCTAGATCTTCTTACAGGGGATTTTGATTTCCCCCAACTGAAGTCCCAATCAGAGATCGAATATAACAGTGGAATCTTAACAGTTGAAAATAATGGAACAGATGACTTCTCAGGCCCTAGATTTATTGGTCAGTCAAGCCCAGGATCCAAAGCAGAAATATCACATCCATTGCAAGGTGAAAGTACCCAAATCAAGGGTGCTGCTGAGTGTTATTTGAGCTTTCTGGAACAGCTTTGTGGCTCAAATATGGTATGCTATGTTAGATTTGATGTTTCAATTGCAAAAATAGTGTTGATTTACCATTGGTTTGAATCTGTTGTGTGTGTTTTGTTATTTTTCCTGAATAATGATCAAGGAAAGAAAAAAAGCATGGAAAAAGATTACATTATTTTCATTACCCTTCGCTTGTTGCCTGAATAACGATGAAGGAAAGAAAAAAAGCATGGAAAAAGATTACACTATTTTCATTACCCTTCACTTGTTGCATTCAATCATTTTTTAAGAAACTTTTTCATTTATACTTATGGAGATAGTGGTTATGAATCTGTTGTGTGTGTTTTGTTATTTTTTCTGAATAATGATCAAGGAAAGAAAAAAAGCATGGCAAAAGATTACATTATTTTCGTTACCCTTCGCTTGTTGCCTGTATAACAATCAAGGAAAGAAAAAAAGCGTGGAAAAAGATTACAGTATTTTCATTACCCTTCACTTGTTGCACTAATCTTTTTTTAAGAAACTTTTTCATATATACTTATGCAGATAGTAGTTATGAAACAATACAGTATAACAGAAGATTGACGGCAGACTCCCTTGTAGAGCACCTGAATCTGAAATGTATTACAAGAGATTTTGGCAGGAAATTCTGATTTGAGAATTCTGTCATAAGTGACCTCCTGTCTTCAGATTCGTCTGTTAGAAGTGTGGTATTCAATTACAGCACATGAAATGCAATGTAGTAGGCTTATTTGTGGATACCATCAGATTTATTATAACTGTGTTCTCTTCGGTTGCCAGATTACAATCAATGCATCAGCTCTGATTGTCTATAGCTTTATTTTCAATGGTGACTCATGTTCATCTGTATCCCAATTTGGTCTTCTTTCAAAATATACAATACTAAGGGAGAGTCCAAAATTCTAGCTCAAAATATTATCATTGGGCAGTTGTAAACTATGTTCTCATGAGCCCACTCGCCAAATCAGCTAGCACAAGTTTTCACATCTCCACATGCCAAGAGGAGCAAACTACGAGATCCACTTCTCTTTTAATAGTTAATGTGTTAATGTTTATAACTTTGGAGTTTGGACTGCTATTAATGTGCCAGTAGTTAGATCATGCCAATTTTAGTGGTTAGTAGCATGTGGTCAATATAACATTCAATGACAAGGTTAGAGCTAGGTGGTTAAATCCTGTAACTTCTTAGAGGTGCTATAGATATGTAATTTGAGATGATATACATCGAGTGATGTTAGCACAAATTTCCACACTTGCAAGAATGTGAATAACTTATGAAACAACAAGCTAGAAATCCGTAGGAGAAGATGTCCTAAGTGCCACTGGCAAAACCTCCTCTCCATTTGGGCTGGTGCGTTCCAACCTCAGGGGGTTGTCCCTATGTTTTGTATGTGCTATCTTCCTTGTAAATCTGCAAAATAAACCCGAAAATACACACAAGATGACCTTGGCTAGCAATCAAGCTACTGAAGGGGTAATTTGTATAATTTATAAATTGAAGTGGTAGAATCCCTGCAACGTTAGCTTTAAGAAGTATGGGAAAGAGAAAGAAAGCACAATTAAATGGTTGAATAACGCCAAGATAAAAGGCTAAGAGCTTCTAATTAAAACACAGAATCCAACACAATACCAACAATCCTCGAGAGCCTAATACGAGCATAACAAAGTTTTATTCTTGCGTTTTCCAAAAGGCTGATTGCACCATGGAGACAAGTACAAAAACTGGTATAGTGATGACTCTTGCACAAAGAAATAGAAGCTAGATAAAAGAGTAGAAGAGAGAGAGAGAGAGAGAGAGAGAGAGAGAGAGAATGAGAAAATCGGCTGCTGCTGAAGAATTCCAACCTAGAATCAATGGAGAAACCCTCAATATATAGATCCAACAGGGCACACATCCCAAGTATAGCTTCTCTTCATGCAAGGCACATTAAAGGAAGGAGTGAAGTGAGGTAACCATGCACTCCTGTGTATGCTGTGAGTTAACTGAAGACAACCAAGGGAGAAAGGATCCATGCACCTCATGTGATGATGAAACTATGGTGCATGGGTGATGTAGAGGGGAGAAAAATAAGATAAGTGGATGAGTTAATGGAGTGATGAAGTGCGCCTAAATAGGGATGAACATGAAAGGGAAGAGAGGATAAGTGCATGAATTAGGGAAACAATGCGCTAAAATAAGGAGTGGATACAAGTGATGGAGTAATGAGGTGGTGCATGAGAGGAATGAAATAAGTAGTAAGAGTGATGAATGCCATGGGAGGTAGATAGAGTTGATGTGCATGAGAATAGGGAGTTTAGGCAAGTAAATTAGAGTTAAATGGAAGATGAGAGGACGTGAGGGGTTAGTGCATGGGAGTGATGCGCATGAGCTCAAAGAGATATGCGCTAAAGAGGGAGAAATGGGAGGCACTAAAATAGGGAGTAATGAATGCATGCATGCTTATAAACAAAGGAGATATGCACCTAAGAAAGGGGGAAAGTGAGTAAATAAGTAGGATACGCCAAAGAGAATGCGAGAGGTGAGTTAAGTGGAGGAAAGTGTTAATTTCTTTAAACTCAACAAACAAAAATAAAACGCCAATGATTTTTCTTTACCCAGAAATTAACTTATGCTGATATAACTTCTGAAAATCATGCATTAAATTTACAACTGAGTTATTTAACTAGAACAATAGAAGCAAATAGAAACCAAGCACATAAAATAGGAAGATACCAGAAATACCCTGGAAACCCTAGTTTGGGGAAAACAAACAAAGGAGGGGCTTTATTGGCTTCAAAGGAATTAATTTACAGCAACAGAAAATTCAGAAATTTCTTACAGCCCAACAAACACGGCTTGCTTTTTCAGCCCTGAAAAATCGGCCTAGCTTTTTTCGGCCTCTGTCTCTGTTGGAGCAACCTGCACTTAGCTCACTTCCTCTACTGCTAAGTCACCCTTTCTCACTCTATAGATCGACTTCCTCTTCCTCAGTCAACGCCCTCACTCATCAACTCAACACATAATGTGTGTTATGTCCTTCACCTTCAACCTCCTTTTATCTCTCTAATTCACTTTTCCTAGAGGCTTCTAGAAGCCTCCAAAAATTCTTTTAGTGAATTATTAATTTATGAAAAAGTGACTTTTCAGAAATCTGAGTGAACAATCAATAAAAGTCATTCAAGTGACTTTTATACTTTTCCTAAGTTAAAAACTTAGGATAAAATTATTAACGCTGATCTGGGTAGATTAATTATGTCCATCAGCTAGCCTTGGACACATAGGCTAAGCTGAGACACTTTCTGAGCTACAAAATTAACACTCCCTCTTAGCCAGAAAGGTGTTCTGTACCACCCCCAACTTGTCCTTGAAGAATACAAACTTTCCTTTCATCAAGGCCTTCGTGAGAATGTTTGCCACCTGCTCTCTTGTAGCCACATACTGTAGTTTCACTGTCCCCTTTTGCACACAATCCTTGATGAAGTGAAATCTGATCTCTATGTGTTTGGATTTGTCATGAAATACAGGATTCTTAGAGAGCTTGATGCAACTTTGATTGTTGCAGTGAATGACTGTCGCATCCAATTCCTGGACAAACATACCAATGAGTAGCTTACGAAGCCAAATGGCCTCACATGCTGCTAAACTAGCTGCCATGTACTTTGCCTCAGCAGAGCTCACTGCCACTGACTTTTGCTTCCTGATAAACCAGGAAACAACTCTCGATCTGAAGCTGAAACAACAAACTGAAGTACTCTTCCTATCCACCATGCTGCCTGCCCAATCTGCATCTATAAAGCCTGTCAGCTTCACCCCATCTCCCTGGATATAACTCAACCCATAGTCGACTGTGCCACACAAATATCTCAGAACATGCTTTACTTCCACCCAGTGCAACTTCCTCGGCTCAACCATAAACTGACTGATTGTGTTCACTGCAAAGCATATATCTGATCTAGTGTTGACCAGATACATCAGAGAGCCAATCAACTGTCTGTAAAGAGTAGGGTCCACTGCCTTTGATCTGGAAGCATCTAGCTTCTTCCAATTGGTCACTATGGGCGTAGACATAGGTCTGCAGTCCAACATCTCGAATCTCTTTAGAATCTCTACTGCATACTTCCCCTGTCCAAGGAAAGTTTGACCATCTCACTGCCATAACTCTAACCCCATAAAGTAGTGCATCAACCCCAAATCCTTCATCTCATACTTCGAAGCAAGATCCCTCTTGCACCCTGCAATGAGCCTCTCTGAACCTATAAGAAAGAAGTTGTCCACATACAACACAAGAATGAGCGGCTCACCTCCAACTATGATGTAGTAGAGGTTGGAGTCCACCTCACTCTTGGTGAAGCCCATCCCGTGCAAGTAGTTGTCAATCCGTGAGTACCACGCCATGGGAGCCTGCTTGAGCCCATATAAGGATCTCCTCAATATGCACACATAAGATGCCCTGTCATGCACCTCAAAACCCTCTGGCTGCTCGATGTACACCTCCTCAATGATTCCTTTAAGGAAGGTCGTCTTCACGTCCATCTGGTGGATCCTCCATCCCATCTTTGCTGCAATCGAGATCACGTCCCTAATCAAAGTGTATCTCGCCATTGGGACGAATGTCTCATAATCGATTCCCTCCTTTTGAGAGAACCCCTTAGCCACCAATCTGGCTTTGAACTTCTCCACATTTCCATCCGCAGTGTGTTTGATCTTATAGATTCATCTAGAGCCAATCACCAATTTCCCCTCTGGTCGGGGCACCACCTCCCATACATCATTCTTCATGATGGAAGCATACTCTTCCACCATGGCATCTCTCCACACCTGCTTCTGTGATGCCTCCTCATAGATGGAAGGCTCGACCTCCAATAGCTTGCTCATTAGAGCCATGTAACTGAAAAATCTTTGTGGTGCTCGACTCTCCCTAATTGATGTCCTAGGAGCACCCACGTACTCCTGTGCCTCTCTCAAGGTCTGCTCTACCCATCAAGGTCTGCATTGGAGGAGCCAACTGCTCCTTATCCTGATCTGTAACTTGGTCATCCATGCTTGCACCTGTACCTGTACCTTGTGTCTCCTTAGTCTTTTGAGTCTCTAGCTCCTGATCCCCTGCTGCTGCTGCCCCAGTATCATGAGCCTTCCTCAAGGCTCTATCCTCCTCAAACCTCACATCCCTCCTGACCATGGTCTTCCTCAAGGAAGGAATGTAAACTCTGTATGCCTTGGAATTCTTGCTGTAACCAACGAAAATCCTCTTCTCAGCAGTGGCCTTGAGCTTTGTCCTCTTCTCTGAGGGGACATGACAATAGACAAGGCATTCGAAAATCCTGAAGTGTCCAATCTTTGGTCTTGTCCCTGTGAATACCTCCTTAGGATTCTTCCTCCCCAATGCCTTGTGAGGACTCCTGTTTTGTATGTATGCCGCTTTGTTACAAGCCTCTGCCCATAGGAATCTAGGCATATCCTGATCATACAACATGGCTTTAGCAACCCCAACAATAGCCCTGTTCTTCCTTTCCGCCACCCCGTTATGCTGTGGGTTGTACGAAACAATCAACCCCCTCTGTAATGTTCCTGACTTGGCTAGTCTAGGAAACACTGCTAATGTGTGTGTAGGATCAAAGGTTTACAACATATAAATGATCATACAAATAATAAATGCGACAAAGGACTGCAAGTTTGTATTATGATATCTCTGTGGATTAC